>JAGKTI010032502.1:0-11884 GCA_018397915.1 Birgus latro
ATTTTGTTACTCAGTACTTTATATCTTGCCTGTTTTGGGGATATTTCAGTTCGTGTAAGTAACTTTATATCACTGAGGTCTTGGAGAATCGACTGACGTAGGGTAATCGTAACATTTCATGTAACTTTTGAGAACTGGATGATGGAAATTCTAGGCCTGTACCAGGCACTGGCAGTAGCAGTAGTTCATGTTAGATGTTTTCGTATTTATGGTGCTGGAGAGGGACGCCTTCATGTGGTAGCACTGATATGACCGGGAGGTGGATCTTTCCGGTTATACAATCCTCCTTCAGTTCCCTCCTTGACCCCCAAAAGGAGGATGGTAGATAGCCGAAGGGCAATTTTGGCCGGCAGTTCACCGTAGCATTTTTCTTTTTAAATCAGTATTGTACCTTTAATCAATTGTTAAAGCTCACCATTCAGGATGGAGATGCCAGTTTTGGGTCAGATTACCAAAAAAAAAAAAAAAAAGTTGCAGGGACTCCTCAGTTGCCTGTATTGCTGCTCTTCCTTGCTCTAGTTTGTGTAGAGGGATGCCTTCATGTGGTAGCACTGATGTACCCGGCGGCTTAACTGCCTGATTATACAATGCATGGGCACAGGAACCTGCTATGGGGTGGAGGGTGCTGAATTTTGTTTGACATTATTCTTGAGTTAAGGCTGCTTGGAAAGTAATGCAAAAGTATCATATTAAAAAAAAAAGTTTCTAGTGGTAAGCAATAAAGGGAAGAACCCTGGAAACAATCTTTACCATAAGGTGGGGTAATCAGTCCACATGTTTTTGTGTTTTTTGGTTACTGGAAACAAATGGAAAAGAAATGAAACTTTTCTTATTTCATTGTGGGCAGTTTTGCTAACACTTACAGTGATAAAACATAAGCTGTGTTCCTCCTAAAGATAATGGTGTGACTATGGAATATATGTGGTCGCCCATTTACCCCATCTTTTTGTGTAAATGGGCCACCTCATCTCTAATCACAGAATACTGATACAATATTAACATAAACTTTACTAAACTAAATATGGTTTAGTACCTAAATAACACATAATCCTTACTTTAATTAAAATGCCATCTTATCATGAAACATAATGTATTATTGTGTTTATAAGCAGTCTGCAAAAGAACACGCATCAAACCATCCAGACTTGGTCCAGTTATACCTTGTATAGATGGGATCTCCTCAAATCCAAGTATCCATCAGACACTCTTCTTTATATACAATATAAGGATGGAGCTGATCGCTAGAAGCTGCACAGGCACACATCACAGACACTGAAGTTTTGGATGTATTCATCACCCGATCTGGATGTTTAATTCCCCTTTGGAATAGCATTACTTTTGACTTGAGGTCATTGTCAAGTTAGTTTCATCGTAATTCACAATGTTTTCAGCAGGTACACCATTCAAGCTGTTCTGCAGATTGTGAAAAAATGTCTCTACTGTTTCAATACTGATGCTCTGGCATGAGAGATGTTTTGGCACATTCATGGTGACAACAGGATTGCATGTCTATTCATAAAGGATCGTGGTCACTCAATACCTGGCATGTTGTCCTTAAACCGAGGCTTACTTCGTCCAGCTTTGTCTAAGGAAGATTTGACAGAGTCTCAGTTCATAGGAGTCAAACACTTACCCTTTACCACCCAAAGCTGCAACATGTGCTAAGCCGCGTTCCTTGTCCGGGAGAAGCGCTGTCCTTCTTCCAATTGCTGTTGTAGCACGTTCATAGCTAATATGGTTGCGAAGAGTCCTGCGGGGAATATTTATCATGATGGGAACATGGTGCAGAGGCTCACCCTCCTTAACCCGCCGAGTCCCTTTGACACGGTGTATGTTGCTACTTTTTTCCGCGGACAGACCCAACGACGTACATCGTATGTCACACAGTTGCAAGCCCCATTGTGTGCACATTTTTCAACATTCGTGGGTGATTTTTGGTAGGCATATGTGGGAGACCTTCCTCTACCTGCTTTCAAGCGGGGATACTGCCTGGCCCCTCCTTACCCCCCTTCCCCCCACACTGGGCAATTCACCTGTTAGCAGCAACCTAGCCAGTAAAGGTATGTTGCCCCACGGTCTCTCTAATGACGAAATTCACGGTGAAAGTGATTTCTGAGGTGGAGGACAAAGAAGCTAGAGGTAGAAACAAACAGAAGTGATGAGGTGGTAATGTCATAAAGGAAGGTGCCATATACTGGGGTTTTGGGTAAGTGAACAATGCTTATAAATGCCTATATTATTGTGTGAAAACCATTATAGACTTTTACTACACATAAATTCTACCAAATAAATGAAATAAATATGTAATTTAAAGTGGCTTGAATTAGTCAACCCTTCCATAATTCGTTTTCCTAGCCAGGTACCCTGAAAAAGAAGGAAAATGTAAGGTTGAGTGACACCGGTATCAACATTTTTTTTTACCTCAGGATCGCGATTTCACTATGAATTTTCGATGTTTCTCACCAAAAGCGAAGGTTTCAGCCAAAAAACAAAAAGTCGAAAATCGGTCGGGATCTGGGGGTAGGCTGGGTAAAAAACTGGTTGGGACTCGGCGGGTTAACCACGTTGATTGCTTGGTTCAGATCCTCTTCACTGTATGATCGACTTCTCCTGCCGAGCTCCAACAGGTTGATAGGTCTGGACCGTCTTTGGTTACTGCCTTTTGGGACCTTGTCATTCAATCAGAAAGCAAGAATTTAAAAGCAGTGTAGCAAATGTGAATTGCAGGTGGATTATTTCAAATTATGTCGTCAAAACAAAAGTTGGCCCATTTACCCCCATTCAGTTGGCCCAATTAACCCATCAACAGTGTGGTGGCCGAGGCTATGACAGTCATTCCCATATACAGTATCTCTAAAAATTCTTCCATGTGTACCTCATCATTTGACCACTTAATCAGCAGAGTTTGCATTGTGTTGCTTGTTTTGCTTCATCACAGTAACCCTTAGTGTTTCCCAATATCTGAAACATGAAAAATGTCATTTTCTAAACAAATTAATTTAAAAATAGCCATAAGCAATTTGAAGCTGAAAGTTGGCATACAAATTATACTTTTATTCAGAAATCCAAAACATAGCTATCTCAGTTTTTACTTCAATTTATTTTACCATCATATTAATAAATGGGGCATAAAGTTAACATTGGCCCATTTACCCTTGGATGGCCCAGTTACCCCACCTTATGGTAATAGCAGATGACTAAATAAAATTATGGACTTGCTACAGGATAGCTCTCTTTAACCCCTACACCGCGAGGTTGTCGGAGGTGAACCGGGCCAATCCCGCTGGGATATTCGTGCTTCGACTGACTTTTTAAAAATATTTGCCAAAAATCAGTTATTAGTCCTAGAATATTATAATTACATATGCATATGGCACATACCTCCAGCTTTCTCCTGGGATGTTTGTTTTAGCACTCGTTGACTACCGTAGGACTTTTGGAGGCTTCTGAAGTTGGGTAACTAAGTCTACTTTACACTTCCTGACATCCCGTAATATGAATACCACTGCCTGTTATTATCACTAGAAACACTATTCAATGATTTCCAAGTAGTTTGGAATCCATACTCAAAAAAAGAAAAAAAAAACTGAAAGCAATGTAAAATACGAGCGCATACGAGCCTCCCACTTGCGCTAATTCGCCGCTGGTATTCCGTCATTTCTTACTCATATGCACAATCACACTTTATTATTTCTAGTACAGTACTTTATTACACATATATATATCTACAGTCCTTTACTGCATCCCACACGACGTTTAGCAGGGGTAGAGGTCACAGGGGCTTTTATAATGGGCGCAAAAGCGGCAGAAATGGTGGGGCACGACTGCGACGTGATTTGACTTTGAAGGACGACAGTGAACTGAATGTACAATACGTATCTCGGTAGCCAAGAGTTGAAAATGTCAGCTGCTAATGTATATGCTAAGAAATAAGTCGTAGGAAATGTAGACAATACATAATAAATTAGGTAGTTCTAGGTGAATGTAAATATCACTCAGGCTTCTCTCTTCCTTTCTTATATACATTTATATTACAAGAATAGCTCATACGGCATATTGTATGGGGAAAAAAGCAGGGGAAATTAGCAAATGGGTGCAGGTTGGATGTTGCCAAGTGATAATTAGCCAATTCCAGGTGTATGGCACTATCAGTTACCTTTTTTTTTTTTAATATACATATTATTTGGTATAAGAATAGGGCATAGAGCTCATTTCAATGGTTGAAATCAGTGGAAAAATCCGGGGAAGATTTGCGTAGCGCAGAGCGGCTGAGAAGATGACACGAGAGGGTAATGGAAGGGAGGTAGGGAGGGGAGTCTAGATTGGGGGAAAATGGCTAAATTGTCTACAGTGGATGGGAGTACTGATGACATTAACAGCTCTGACAATTGTTGGACATTGGCAGTGCTGAAAAGTCACCACCTGAAAGCCTGGGTGAATTCAAAACAACACAGAATCACAAAAGTGACGCCCCGCGGTATGATCCCTTGCACCTGAGCGTCATGGAAGTGACGACCAGCGGTTAAGGGGTTAAGGAATACTTATCAAGTGAGGTGCAAAAAGAGCCTTCATTAACACCTTTCTTTCAAGAAGACTCCCATTAGAAATAAGTAAATTGTGTGGTAGCAGCCAAGTAATCCCATTTTGTTCCCTTTGGAACATATGGGCACGTGGCTAGGCTGCCATTAGTCCAGGGCATTTAAGAGTAGGAGGCTGACTTATTCCATTGGTAGTGTCTGCATGATAGAAAGACCTCCGGCCATCTCTTGGACTTGAACCTTGGTGCATGTACCACAGCATGTTTTAACCCAAGAGCTCTGCCATTTGTGGTATCAGGATCTAAGTAGCTGGAACAAAATAAGAAATACATCACTGGGGAGCATGGGTTAAATCATGGGTGGTTAGGGTTTAATGCTCACATAGGCTGATCATGCTCATTGGCTAGTGTGTGGTTATCATGTTGGTAAATGCCAGAACTGCATACTCTAACCTCAAGCCCTTACACTCCTGGTGGGGCAGTGAAAAATTTGATAATGTATTGATGGGTGATGAAGATATTTATCCACTGGAGTTGCTTCCTGAATGTCACTGTAAAGTTGCTTTTTCAAATATTTGTTTTATGGTGTAATGTTTTTATTTGCAGCTACATTATTTATTTCAGGTTAGACACTGATGACTGTGTGTGAAGTGTCATCAGAGAGTGTGGTTGCATTCACATGTCCGACAGCAAGACGGTATGCAGTGTGTGTGTGCATAACGGACCTCAAGTGTCCCAGTGGGCTACATGTGTGAATATTGTTCAGTTTCTACTGTATATGGTAATGGGCAAGCCCTGCAGGGGTGGTTCCTTGCCTGCGGTTGATTGGTCTGTTCATCCAGACAGACTTGGGTTGGTCAACAATAACATCAACAGGTATGTATAAAATGCACTAAAGCATTTACTTTTCTTTTACCAGAATATCTGAAGTTTGTATTGGGTGTGTACTTGATGCCATTGTATTTTATTCTCAGTCGAGGTGAAGACAGCATAGAAACCAAGTGCTGTGTAGCTCCCTCTTTACATCACTCTTATTGGCCAAGCATTTTATTTGTAACATTCTGTATGCTGGATACTGAGGTAGCAGCCATCCATGGTTGGACTGCCACACATTCCTATTGGGATGGCAGGTACTTACATACATTATCTTTTTCCATGGTGGAATCAGGGTTAATATTACTGTCAAATTCCGTTGTAATTAGCAGAGTTATTATCTTCAGTATCCTTTTGTAGTTTTCTTTGACATGGGATGTAAAGTATCTAGCTAGAAAAGGAAGAAGGTAAATGGGAAGGTTTAACAGCAGCGTCACCTATGAAATGGGCTTTACATCCTTTCATTCTACATTTAGACTAAAAATTCTCAGCTCCATTCTTAAGATACTACAACATCTGCAAATGCAACTTTGCCAGGTGTGCTGCATTGCAAACTTTTTCTGTTCAGTTTTGTATATAACCACTTTCAGGTTTATAACAACATCAGCAGTTTATAGCATTGACTGCTTCCATGTCTAAGTTATGGCTTATCTTTAAATTAATCTAAGATACACAGTCTCTTGCGATAGCTAACGTCTTCACACTAATGTGGCCTAAAATTGCCATCTTTTCAAGTGCTGTGGAAAAGATGTTGAGCCATAGCATCATCATTTTCTACAACTGAGGTATGTTTAATAAGCTGCAAAAGAAGAAAATTTGGACCAAGTTGAGGTGAAAGAAGTATACAGCAAGCTCGCCCCGAACGCATGAGTTTTGTTTTGAGGTGCGTTTTGGGGACATAGCACAGGCACAACACGAGGAAGAGAGCATCGAGGAAGTTGAGACTCCCGCGCTATTTAAACATAACCAGGAAAGTGGTAAAGGATTTGACGAGATGGCAGGAAAACAAGGAAGAAGTGACCTTAACAAGGAGGAGGATTGCAAGAGATGTGAGAGCAGGGTGAAAGCTACGGAGAAAGGTCTACAGTGTGATGTATGTGACAGATGGTACCATAGCAGCTGTGAGCAGGTCGGTCCAAACTTGTACAAAGAGTTAAAAGACACAGATATGATATGGATTTGCAGTGATTGTAAAACAATAGCTAGGAAGAGACTGAGTGGAGCAGAGGATAAATTAGAAAGGAAGATAGATGAACTGAAAGTGGAATTAAAAACCTTTCTAACCAAAAAGATGGAGGAATGGGAAAAATGTCTAGAGACATTGAAGGAAGATTTACTTGAAGAAATGAAAAAGGAAATCGAGGAAGAGATGAAGAAGAGGGACAAGAAAATGGAGGAAATAAAGGGAGAGATAAAGCAGGAGATAACGGATGAGTTCTATGAAGAAATGAAAGAGAGAGAGGAGAAGGAGAGGAGGAAGAATAATATTGTTATATATAATTTAGAGGAATCAGAAAGTAATGACCCAATGGAAAGAATCAGGGAGGACATTCAAATTTCTACAGAAATAATACAAAGAGAAATAAGGGTTCAAAATGTAAAGATAAATGATGCAGTGAGGCTAGGAAAAAAGGATGACTCAAATAGGAAATGGCCTCTTTTACTAAAATTGGGTGAAGAAAAAAACAAAATGGGAAATTTTGAAAAATGCAAGAAACTTAAGGAACACAGAAAATGACATGGCAAAAGGAATAACGGTATCTAGGGACCTAACCAGGAAAGAGAGACAAAAGAACAAGGAACTATGGGAACAGCTAAAGGAGAAAAGAGAACAAGGGGAGAGAGGATGGTACATAAAGAATGGTGAATTAAAGAGATTTCAAGAAGGAAGAAATAGAACACATATGTAGGATAAGGTTATTAAACATACAAGGCCTCACAGATGTTAAAATGTCAGAATTGGAACAATGGATTAATGAGGAAGACATTCTTTGCTTAACAGAAACACAACTTAAATATGAAAAAGTAAAAATTAGAGAAATGAAGAGATATATAAGTAATATGAGAAATAATGATGAAAAAAAGGGAGGAGGATTGATGATTTTAGTAGGAAGAAGTGAGCACATAGAAATAGAAAAGGTTCCAACAGAGAGTACTGATATATTATACTGTAAATGTAATGTAAGAAATTGGGAATTTAAAATGTTACTGGTATACCTACCTGTAGGAGACAAGGAGGAATATAGAGTAAGATACAATAAAATAAAAGAAGAGATGGAGGTAATCATGGAGAATCAGGAGAAATCACCCTTTCTACTCTTAGGAGATTTTAATGGCCACTTAGGTTTTCTAGGAAAACAGAAAATAGACAGAAGAGGAGAAGATATAATAGGATGGATGGAAAACTATAATTTGATTTTGTTCAATAATGATGTAAGATGTGAAGGAGAAATAACATGGGAAAGAGGGGAATCAAAAAGTGCAATCGATTTTGTACTAGGAAACCAGAAGTTTTACGATAAATACATGTCAATGATAATAGATGAAAGGAAAGAAGAAATTGATCTGTCTGACCATAACTTAATTGAAGTAAAGGTAAAAATAAATGCAGAAAGAAAATTATATAATTCTAAAGAATGGCAAGAATGCTTATATTACACAACCGATAAAGAGGTATTAGATAGATATGTAGAAAAGATAGAAGAAGAGTGTACTAAGGGGATAGAGAACATTGAACAGTTTGGAGAAGTAATGAAGAGAGAAGCAGAAGCCCTACTAAAAAGGAAATATAGAAGAAGAAAAGGAAAAATAAACAAGGAACAAGTAGAACCACCATGGATACATGAAGAAATTAGAAAAGAAATTAAAATAAGGAAGGCAATAAATAGGAAAAAAAGAAATGAGAAGAATAATGAAGAAAAAGAAAGGCTATGGAAATGATACAAGGAACAGAAAAAGAAAGTGCAAGAGCTAATAATGTCGGAAATGTCAAAACATGAAAAAAATAAAATGCAAGAAATTAAGGAAAGTTCAGAGAAGGGTAGAGAGGTGTGGAAATATATTAATATACTAAGAAGAGGTGGGAAAGATGCTTCAAAAGTTACAAAGGACAGCTTGTACAATGAAGCAGGTAAAGAGCTTAATGCAGAGGAGGCAGTTATGGAACTAGAAAATTTTTTGGAAAGGTATTTACCAAAAGCACGAAAACAATATACAAACAGTGTGGAATAGTGATGAAAAAGAATTATACTTGGGGAAAATGAATGTACACTGTAAGCAAAATACAGATGAAACAGAGCATTATGAAATAGCAGATATAATAAGAGAGCATTTGGATAGGGCATTAAAAGTAATGAAGGTAATCCAACCAATGGAAAATTTGGAAATTAGCAAAGAGGTGGTCAAGAAAGTTGTAAAAATGCTGAAAAACAGGAAAGCTGCCAGGCCAGATGGGTTAAAACCTGAATTATATAAATGTCTAATAAAAAGTGATACATGTACAGATATGCTGACAAAGCTATTTAACAAAATAATAGAAGATGGGACAGTACCAGATAGTTGGAAAATATCAAGGACAAAAATGATACCTAAGAAGAAAATTCCAACTGTAAAAGACTCAAGACCAATAGCCTTGACAGATATAGATTATAAAATATTTATGTCTTTATTGAAAAGAAAAATAGAACATCATATAAAAATAAACCATATAGATAATGAAATGCAGGCTGGGTTTACAGAAGGAAGAAGAATAGAGGATAATATTCTGATTTTAAAATACTGTATAGGTATAAGTTATAAGAAAAAGATTCCACTGTTTGTTGCTGCAATTGATTTTACCAAAGCATATGACTCGGTGAAAAGGGAAGAAATTATAAACGTGCTGAAAGAAATAAAAAGTGACAAAAAGATGATAGATATTATAGCTGAAATTTATAAGGATGACAAAACAAAACTGTGTTTAATCCCAGAGGCAGAAAAAGACATAGAAATTACTAGTGGTATCCGGCAAGGCTGTACAGGATCAACAACTCTCTTTAAATTATTGACCTACAAAATTAGACAAGAAATGGAAAAATCGGGATTGGGATATAGAGACGAAAAATTTGATATAAACACTATATTCTTCGCGGATGACGGTTTACAATTCTCACAATCAGTGATAGAAGCCAAGGCAAATATAAGGAGGTTAATGAACATTAGCAAAAGTTGTGGATTGGAAATAAATAAACAAAAAAGCAAATTTATTATCTTTAATATGAAAGATCAGCCAACAGAAATTTAAGGAATAGAGGTAGTAGAATCCATAAAATATTTGGGTATTGATATAATAAATAAGGAAAATTGTTTTGAAAAACATAAAGAAAACATGTTTAAGAAGGCATCAAAATTAGCAAATTTAACATATTCAGTAATATCAAGAAGTTGTAATAAGCTCATGATTGGAAAAGTTTATTGGAAAAGTGTAGCATTACCATCTATAATGTATGGAGCAGGTGTGGTGGATTTTAAAAAGAAAGATATAGATTAGCTTCAAGTTATAGAAAATTCAGTATATCGAGTAATACTAGGTGCAGCGAAACATACTCCAATTAGTGGGCTTAGAGGAGAAGTTGGAGCCTCATTACTGGAGACAAAAGTAATAAGGTCTAAGCTACTGTATTTGCAAAATATCATAAAGGAGGGAAATAACAGATTAATCTATGAAATTGTTGAAGGGTTAAAGGAAATGAAAACAAGTAAGTGGTTGAAAGAATGCAATAATGGCCTAAAAGAATTAAAATTTAGTATGGAAAGGCTGAAGACAATCTCAAAGAAGGAATTAATAGAAAAGATATATGAAATGGATACGAAGAAGTGAAATGGAAAATAAGAGGACAATGATTGTTGTTGTGATGATTAGAGGGTGCGGACGACGATAAAGCCGTTTTCACCCTAGCAGTGGGCTGGGGGAGCTTCAAGCTGATGCAGTGGCGGACTTGAAGCGCCCACAGTTCCGTAAAAAGCGACCAAGGAGGCGTGATGCGGTTCTTCGGTGTTGGGGGTCTAGTCCTCGTTCTGATAGTAGGGTAGGGAACGTGAATGTGGTGATCCCCTCTGCTACAAGTCTGTCACGTAAAATCATTCGGTATGAGTGGAAGCGGGGGCAGTCTAAAAGGAAGTGATCAGTTGTCTCATTGACCGTGTGGCACCAAGGACAGTAATGGTCAGGAGTGAGTCGGAGGCGGTACAGATGGGCACGAAGAGGAATATGGCCTATACGTAGTCTGGTCAACAGGACGTCAGTAGTTCTGTCAGAGGATCTGGCCCAGGGGTGAGGGGAAGAGTCTGTTCGATACTGTCCCAAGGTCACGGTGGGGAGGATAAGGCTGAGAGAGGAGTTCCACTGGTACTGGCATACTCTGTTTACTAAATTCTTGAGTGTGCTTAGTGCCAGTGGTAGGGGTTCAACAGCTACTGTATTGTGAGCCATCTTGGCTGCAGCATCCGCGATTTCATTACCACGAAACCCTGAGTGTGCTGGCACCCACTGCAGTCTTATGGTCCAGCCGGTATGTATTAGTGACAGAAGGAGGGACTGGACGGCGTACACTAGTGGCTTGTCCGTGTGTGGGGTGTGGGACGAAATAAGGGAGAGGGAGGACTGACTGTCTGTGTATATGACTGCTTTCTGTGGGCCAAGATGTGCCTGGATGAAGGAGAGGGCCTGATGAATGGCAAACAGTTCGCCTGTGAGGCTGGGGTGTAATGGGCTGAGTCACCATGTCTGACACAGTGTCAGGTTCTCGAAGTAAACTGCTGCTGATGTCGAGGGCAGTTACTTCAACAAAAAAGGGATGAGGCTATGGCACACCTAATGTCTGATTTGGCTCGTATCTCTGATTGGGGTAAAAATAATCTTGTTATTTTCAATGCATCAAAAACTCAGTTCTTACATATATCGACCCGACAAAATCTTCCTCAGGATTACCCACTAGTGTTTAATAATGAACAGTTATGTCCTGCATCATCCTTGAACATGCTTGGGGTTTCATTCTCTCAGGATTTGTCGTGGAAAGAACATATTGCATCTCTTGTGAAATCTGCTTCCAAGAGGTTAGGTGTGCGAAGTCGATTCCGAACTTTCTTTACCCCTGCACAGTTGTTGACCTTGTACACGGGTTTTATTCGCCCGTGTATGGAGTACAACTCTCATGTGTGGGGAGGCTTCCCACATGCAGCTCTTCTCAATAGGGTAGAGTCAAAGGCTTTTCGTCTCATTAACTCTCCTTCTCTTACTGATTCCCTTCAACCATTGTCTCTTCGCCGCAATGTTGCATCTTTATCTCTCTTCTATCGTTACTTCAATGGTCACTGTTCCTCTGAACTGTCTGCTTGCATCCCTCCACCTCTACGACGGGCACGTAGTACCCGTCTAGCAACAAACTCTCATCCCTTTTCTGTCCAACTCTCTAATGCAAGAGTTAACCGTTACTC
>JAGKTI010032503.1:0-11884 GCA_018397915.1 Birgus latro
GTGGTAGGCAGGCATAAAGACACAGTGGTAGGCAGGCATAAAGACACTCAGACAGACAGGAAGAGAGAATGAAAGCAAGAGGCAGACGTCATACACAGATAGAAAGATTGAGAGAGAGATAAAATGAAAGGAAGAGACAGACACAGACAGACAGGTAGGCAGGCACAGAGAACTGTAAGGAAGACTGGAGGGAAGGGATACACAGATAGCCAAAAACATAAACAGTTGAACAGGCGAGCAGAAAGTTATTATCAGACAGACAGTCGGGCAATAAAACTGGCAGTTCCACAAGCGAAGGATCAGGTAGAAAGAAAAAGAGGGGAAAAAACAGACAGAACGTCAGAAAAAAAAGACAGACAAAAAGAATGAAATAAAGATGACAGAAAGAAACAGACCGACTTTGTGCAGAGCCATTGCAGTTACAACGGTCACCTCAGATAGCAATCCACTGAAGTAACTGAGACTACATACATACATACATACACCTACTGACGTACATAGGTCTACATACAGGTACACTTTACCGTGCATGCAGGCGTAGTTAATTGCAGATATGTAATTGAAGACATTATAAATATTAACATAATGCTGATGTATAATTTGTAAGCAAACACTTAATGCGTGTGAATTTTAATCCCTTCAACTCGGTGACGTATTTCGTATTTCATTCTATTTATCTCCTTACGGGACGATTTCATGTAGCTTAGAAAGACGCTTTGTATAGACGGAGTTATTGAAGGCTCTACCCACCTCCTCAAGTTCTAAGTCTGTAAGCTCAGTAGAATCGTCTGGAGATAGTGAAAATTATGTATCAAGTGCGCCATCGTACAGAATTGGTTATATGTAATACCCTCATGCTCTGAAATATGTTAATAGAGAGCTAATGTTCCTGAAAGCTACATACCGGCGAGCAATCACCCCACCTCATTATCGTATAACTCTGCGTGATAAATAGCCTTCACTAATGCTCTCTAATTTGCCGTAAGTAATCTCCACCGGTAAAACTCATGTGACGTTTTAGAAGGCGTTAAAAATGTTGTGTAGTAGAAATATTACCACGCCACACATAATACCACACACTGCCACACCTCACTCTGGTACACCTCACACTGCTACACCTTGCGCTGCCACACCTCACTCTGGTACACCTAACACTGCTACACCTTGCACTGCCATACCTCACGCATCGACACTTCGTATTACCTCAGCTTACACGCCACACAGTACCACACTTCACACTACCACACCTCACACACCACAAGTTTTCCTACTTCACGCCACCGCACCTCACGCTACTATACCTCACACTGCTACACCTCACACTACCACATCTCACACATACACACATCACACATATCACACTACCACACATCACTGCCACACCACACACACATCACATTGCCACACCTCAGACACAGCACATTGTCACACCTCACACATCTCAAACCCGTTGTATATCGCACATCTCACACTGGTGCATCTCACGCACCTCTCAGTCTCATCTCACACTGCTACACCTTCCATTTCTCACTAGAGAGGGACGTTTCTAACAGTATTATAAATCATCATCTAGCCACATCTGATGCTTTTAATACCTCTATCAATTTTCAGTTCTTCTAATTCTTTAATTTTACTTCACAGGTAGGTTGAAATTGTGTGGACGAGGAGCACTGCCCACCGGTAAGGTAAGAGAGGTTGTGACTTGTTAACTACTGACGAAGTTTAACGGTCGGGTTTTATGCAGAGAGTCAAAGGGAGCAGACGGGAGAGGCTAAAGTGACGGGAAGTGGTGGAGGGAAGGAAAGGCAGTGGAAGAGGTGGGAGAAATGAAGGTGGAGAGAAAAGAAGAGAGAGGGTGGAGAGAAAAGTAAGAGGATAGAGGGGAGGGAGGAGGGTGGAGGGTTGGATAGAAAATGGAAGAAAAAGAGAAGTGGTGAGTAAAGAGAGGTGGGGTGCACACAGACCATTCAAGTGTCCATTTTAATAATAAGTAGTCTTGCAACACGGCGGCAAAGTAAGCGACTGAAGGGGGAAGGTCAGAGGAGCGAGCTGTTGAATCGGAAAGTGTGTCTCCACCCAGTTTAGAAGAATTGTATAGTAGTGAAGAATGAACTATATTTTGGAGGACATTAAAAACTTTGTTAAAATCAGCTGCCAAAGAAGAACCCTCGGGAGTGACATTGAAGGATAGAAGCATAATTTAAGTGATTTGTGGAGAACGTTGCGTTGAGGTTGATGAAGTGAGGAAAATGAAGAAATATTTTGGGGGGGTTCGGCTATAAGGAGCAAATGGAGAGTGAGGGACTGACGAAGAGAGTGCATGAGAGTGAGGTGGGTGAAGGAGGAGAGTAAGATTAAGAAGAAGGTTGAGGAATAAGGAGAGATGTGTTGAAAAAGAGGAGTTGTTACTGAGTAGGGACAAGAATGGCTGGAGATGCTTTTCCCGATGCCACTTATATGATACGACATCGGGCAGTGGCTGTGCAGAGAACTTTTTAGTGAACTCTCCCCCCCCCCCTCATCATCACATTACGCATGAGAGTTACGAGTTATACTGTATATCTTACTGGATGGATTATATGATGGATGAATGGATGGTTAGATTTACATTAAGCAGGTAGATATGGATGGGAAACCAACATAAACCACCCCAGGGACTGATTAGGAGAGATGGTTTAAGAAATTTACTTCAGCATAAGCCCACGCCTTTATTGCGCTGTTCCTCTTTCTTACGACAAACAGATTACAGTGACAGATAGATGGGAGAGAGAGAGAGATTACTAGTTAGGCAGATCATGCACAGGCCAACCTAGGTAAGTCAGGACCAGCCTCACTTCCCTGCCACCCCTCACCGTGGCGGCCCAGCGACTCCATTCCCGCCCCAGCCATGCCCACAACTCCCACAAATCGTCTACTCCACACCCACACCAGAAAAGAAAAAATCCCTAACCGCCTTTTACTCTCCCGAGTGCTACTGTGGTGTGGTGGTGTACTGGTGAGGTGGTGTATTGGTGTGGTGTGGTGTTGTGGCGTGCTTGTGTAGTGTGTGGTGTGTGTCCTTGTGTGGCGCGATGATATAGTGTGGTATGATGGTGTGTGGTGTGGTTCGGTAGTGTGCTTGTGTGGCGTATGGTGTGGTAATGTAGTGTGATTCGGTGCGGTGGTGTGGATATGTGGCTTGTGGTTTATTGATGCGTGTGATATGGTGGTATGTGGTGTGGTGAGGTGGTCTGCTTGTGTGGTATGGTAATGTGGTGTAGTACTGCTCTGTTATAATGTTTAGTACTGGAAAGGAAGAAAATTATTTGCTTTGTCGTTGTCGTAGATCATATCAGTTAGGTATTACGTTACTAAATTCCTATCCTCATTTTACTTTAACTTGGCCTAATGTTGTCATCTCTCCATCTTGATTGCTAAGCTGTAAGAAGAGATTAACAGTAGAATGTGATGCTAGTCACGAAGAAGTGCAATGGAAAGGTTGTAAAGCCATAGTATTGTCTTTTTCTACTGATGAGCAACGTGAAATACGCTACAAAAGGATGAAAATATGGGCCAAGTTAGTGTAAAAGATGTATAGTACTGTATACATGTTGATGTTTTTGCTTCATTCGTTTTTATTACAGTGAGGCGAAAACTTTTAAATGCCGTACGTTTTGTTGTCAGAGGATCAGGGAGAATTAATGTTCCTAAACTGCCAGTATATTTGAGTTAACTTTATCTGCGTTTTGTTATTATAGAGAAATAACACCCGGCGTTGCATCTGCCTGATACTGAATTTTTTCCCCTGTATTACCGGAAGGGAAAGAGAAGGCGTAACATTGCTAACTTCATTATGTAATAAGGATGGAGGTGTAATATTCCTGAATCCGTAGTGTATACCCAGGAGTATATTCATTATGATATGAAGAAAAATCATGTAAGATGCCTAAACTCCCTGCGTGTTTGTACGAATGATATCTACGTAACTGCCTGTTTTGGATGCCAGTATTACTGTTAGCAAGAATTTTATAATATTTTCGCCATGATAGAAACAGAGGCTAAAATATTCCCAAGTTCCCAGTATATCTGCAGGAATTTCATCTACATTTTCACGACGAAACCAAAAAAAGGGACAAAATATAACAGTACTTCCCGAAATATTGCCCGATCCTTTTCCATTATCATATGAAAAAGACTTTCTCCCTGTCTTCCTCCCTCTCTCCCCCGCCTACCTACCCCTGACCCGCGTTCCATTCCCCACTTCGCTCGCAGACGCCGCTTTTGTTCTTTTTATAGTTATTTATTTATTTTTCTTTAACCATAGGATCTACTGGTGCCCTGTTCATGTCTTGACCATGTATATTCCTGTCATCCTGTCATTCCATGTTTCCTTCTCACCCTTCTCCCTTCCTCCCCCATTTTCTCTCTTCTCATTCCCCTGCTCCACCTCAGCCATCTCTCTCTTTCTCTCTCTCTCTCTCTCTCTCTCCCTCTCTCTCCATCTTTTACTCTTTTTCGTGTATTTTTCTTTTTCTTCAGCCTTTTTTGCTACGGAATTCCCAGTAGTGTATTCATGGCTTTCATTTCATACCGGTTCATCCCCGGGACCCTCACCTGCCCTCCTCTGTGTCCCTTTCCACATCTTCCCCATTCCCACCCCCTCCTCCCCTTCTGTATCTCCTTTCTCCCTCCTTCCCCTTCAGCACCCTCTCCTACCCTTCCCTTTCCTCCCTTCCAGCCCAACCCTTCCCCCATCCTCTTCTCCCCCCCTCCATCCAATGCATTACGTCAGCATCTCTCTAGATTCCGTCATTCGTTCCTTCCCTTGTAGTGTAAAACAGTGTCCATTCTGTTGATGCCTCTCAGCTCATACCATCATCTGACATCTACGTGCCAACCATTCTTCCTCTCCCTCCCTCCCATCCCTCTTCCTACTCTCACTCTCGCCTTCCTTTACTAGCCCAGCCATGTTCCTCCTCTTCTCCATTCGTCCTCCTCTCCGCCTGCACCCCTCGTTCCCCTGCTCTCATCCCCTCGCTCTGTTCCCCTCTCCCCTTTGCCATTTCCCTTTGTCCTTCTCTTTCCCTTGCTTTTCCCTTCGCCCTCTAGTGCCTCTTATTCTGAACTCTTATGTTCCTTCTCTCCTCCTCTCGTATTTTTTGTTGCTTGCCCTCCATTCATCCCCACTCCTCATCCCTTCACTCCCTTTCTTCCTTTTCCCCTCCCTTCCTTTTCCCCTCCCATTCCCCTTTCTCTCCCTCCTTTTCACCTTCCCGCCCTCCCCCCTTTCATCCCTTCTCTCTGTGGACTCCATCTTGTGTTGCTTTTTGGCCTCCTGCGTGTCGTTTCGGCCGTCCTGCTGTCCCGTATATCCAGGGGGCGCCGACCCCTTCATCCTGCCCCTCATCACCCCCTCCCTTAGAGCCCACACAGGGACATTGTCGCCAGGGGAAGGGGGTAAGGTGAAAAGAAGGGGAGGGAGGGAGGGGTAGGGAAGAGAGGGGAAGGGAGGAGTAGGGAAAGGAGGGATAAGGAAGTGTAGGGAGAGGAAGGGTAGGGATGGGTGGGGGAAGGAGGAAAAAGGAGAGGTACGAAAAGGAGAGATGGGACGGAAAGGTTAAGGAAGGTTTGAGAAAGGGGGGAGGGAATTAGTAGGGAAAGGCAGCGATAGGAGGCGGAGGGAGCGAGAGGGAAGGGTTGGGAATGAAGGAGAAGGGAGAGAGATAAGAAGTGGAAGAAGGATAGGTGAGGGGAGAAGCGGAGTTAGGATAGGGAGGGTGTGGAGAAGGCCAGGGAGAGTATAGGGAGTGACGGTGGACGGTGGACTGTTAAAGGAAGTGGATTATCACTAGGGGAAGAGAAGAGGAGGGAAAGTGGGAGGAGGGGAGTCTGTAGGAGAAGAGGAGAGGAATTGTCATGAGGGTAAGGAGGAAAAGAGGAGAAAAAGAGAACGGAAGAGCAAAAGCATTGTTACGAGGGATAAGCAGGGAAAAAGAGAAATGGGGAAGGAAAGAGGAGCAGCATGTTTTATGGTGGGAAGGGAAAGGAAGTGAGGAGGGGAGAGAGGGAAGAGCTTTAGGGGATGAAAAGGGGAGAGAGGGAAGCTTTAAGTCCAGGGGAAAAGGGAGGGGGATTGTTATGCAGGGTAAGAGTTGGGAAAGACAAGGAGAGAGAGAAAGAGAGAGAGTCAACAGCCGATTCATTATTATTCCCTTAGAAGAGATGGGGTCCGAGGCTAGGCCATCGAACTGGCATCCCGAGGGGCATTCTGTCAAGGGGAAAAGAGGGAAAATGAGGAGTATTGTCGAGGGAGGAAGAAGAGGGAAGGGGAAGAGGCATAAAAGGTAGAAATAGGGAGGGGAAGAGGAAGGAAAGGTAGAGAGGGGGAGGGGAAGAGGTGGCGAGGGGAAGAGAAAACAAAGGTTGAGATAGGGAAGGGAAGATGAAGAATATTTTTGGAGAGGGAGGGGAAGAGGAAGAAAAGGTTGGGTTAGGGAGGGGAAAAGAAAGAAACGGTTGGGGTAGGGAAGGGAAGAGGAAGAAAAGGTTGGGATAGCGAGGAGATGAGGGAAGAGGAGGAGCATTCTCCCGAGCAAGGGGGAGGAAGGGCACGAAAACAACAGCCAGTCCCTTAGTATCCCCCTGGAGGTGTAGGGCTCCGAGGCTAGGCAGGTGTAGTCCTGTACGTTTGAGGATATATGACCAACGTACATCCCCCTGGTGGCATTACAGGAGCGAAAAACAAATATAGTCACCTTTTAGGGATCAAACACATGCGCGTGGTGGCAAGGCCGTGAATCCGGCGGGGACTTTCTAACCACTACACCACCAGGAAGGAAGAGGTCCAAAATAAATATATCTTTGCCAAAATCAGACAGGGGAAGTTGTGGAATCTATTGAAAGTTGTGTGTGGGCTCTTGACGGCGTTTAACCTTAAAGATGCAGGTCTCCTATGTTGCTCTCGGCCAACTGTTCCTGCTTCTACTGCCTCCCTCTGCTCTCTGCTTTCTC
Source organism: Birgus latro (assembly GCA_018397915.1). Taxonomy (NCBI): domain Eukaryota; kingdom Metazoa; phylum Arthropoda; class Malacostraca; order Decapoda; family Coenobitidae; genus Birgus; species Birgus latro. Next base: position 6,991 of record JAGKTI010032503.1, read on the forward strand.
TCTCTGCCCCCTCTGCCTCCTCTCGCTTCTCCTTCTGCCTCCTCTCTCTTCTCCCTCTGCCTCCTCTCCCTACTGCTGGCTTCTGTTTCTGCTGACTTTTCTTCACCTTTTCTTACTTATTTTTGCTGCTTTCTTCTCTTTCTCTTGTTTTCTTCTGTCTCCTTTCTGTGCTCCTGTCACCTCCTTTACTGTTCCTGTTGCCTCTGCCATCTCTTTCCGTCTTAGTTTCTTCACCCCCTTCCTCCTCCCTCTGCTGTTTCTGCTCCCCTTTCCTGCCTTGTCCTTACTGCTATTCCTTCCTTCTCCAGCCCCTGTCTCCTGCACCTTCGTACCTCTCTCTTCGCTCCTTCTGCTTCCTCCTTTTTCTCTTCCTGCTTCCCCTTCTTCCTCATTCCTCTCCTTTCCATTGCTCCCCAACATCCTCTGCTTTTCCTTCCTTCTTCTCCTCCTCTGTTTGATGTCCCTTCCTCCTCCTTTCCCTACTCCCGCTGCCTCCTCCTCTAGAATCTACTTCTGTTCTCTCTAATCTACTTCTGTTTCCTCTCTCTTCTCTGTTGCTGGTCCCTACCTTTCTTCCTGCTGTTCCTATCCCCTCCCCCTCCTCCTTCTCCCCCCCCCCTCAGCTGTCCCTTCCTACTGCTCCCTCTTGTCTCCTCCTGTCTCTGTGATGCTTCTTCCATCACCCTCGCTCTGGCTTCTCCTGTCTGTGCTTTTCCTTATCCTTCATTGCTGTTCCTTACTCCTCCTTCTCCTCTACTGTTCTTAACTTTTCCCCCCCCTGCTCTCCTTTCTTCCTCCTCTTATGCTGTCTCTTCCTCCTCCTCTTTGCCGTTCCTTCTTCTTCCTCCCTTTGCTCTTCCTGCTTCCCCTTCCGTCTTCTTTCTCTGTCTCCTCGTCCTCTCTCAGCTTTTATATCCTCCTCCTCCTCCTCCTCTTTTTTCTCTGCTCCTGTTCCGTCCAGCTCTCTTCACTGTTATTCCTTCATGCTTCCCCTTCCACCCTCTCTCTTTTCTAATCTCCTCCTCTTCTTCCTCCTACTGCTACTGCTGTTGTGCTCCTGCTGCCTCCCCCTTTCCCCATCTACATCTGCTTCCTCCACTCTCTTCCTGCTCTTTAAATCTCATCTCTCACTCTCGTCCTCCTGCTCCCCCTACTTCCTCCTCTTCCTCTCTGCTCCTACTCCCCTTGCCTTCTCCTGTCACTGTTCCTTCTCGTCTCTTTTCTCCTGTTCTTCTCCTCTTCTTCCTCCTCCGCTTCCCTTGCTACTACTGTCGGTGTCTGCTTTTACCGCCTGCTGTTATTACCGCTGTGTGTGTCTTCGCCCGCCAACCCACCAATTTCTGCCGCTCTCGTTGTTATAGGTGATGTTATGGTGCTGCTTTGTTATTATTGTTGTTGCACGTGATGTTATGGTGCTGTGTTGTTATAGGTTATGTTAAGGTGCTGTTATTATTGTTATAGATGTTATGGTGCTGCTTTGTTATTGCTAAAGGTGATATAATGTTGCTGTGTTATTAGTATTGTTGTTATAGATGATGTTATGGTGTTGTGTTGTTGCTATTGTTGTTCTAGGCGATGTTATGGTGCTGTGTTGTTACTATTGTTGTTCTAGGTGATGTTGTGGTGCTGTGTTGTTTTTATTGCTGCTATAGGTGTTGTTGTGTTGTGAAAGATAATGTTCGTGTTGTTATTTTTTCCTGTAGGTGATGTTATAAGATGTATTGTTGTTTTATGATGGTATACTGTTGTTTTATGCGATTTTCTTTATATTATAGGTGATAGTGTAGTGGATGAGTTGTTATAAATGATGTTATGGTGTTGTGGTGGTGTTATAGGCAAGTTTTCTTAATTGTTTTTCGTAGTTGGTCATGATGGTCAGTTTATTCTGTTGTTCTTGTTATAGGTAAGGTTATTTGAATTGTTTTTGTTATTGTTGATGTTATGGTGGTCGTTTTGTTGTTATTAATTGCTGTGGAGGTCGAGTTATGTTTTGTTTTTTTCCTAGGTGATGTTATGGCGGTTGTTATTGTTTTATTTTTATTTTTTTTTTACAGGTGATGTTTTGGTGGTCGTATTGATGTTATTGTTGTTGTTGTTTGCTGTTGTTTTTGTTATCCCCTGTGGCACCCCTGGCAATTACTCATGACGGTGCTACAGGTATTATCCCTTTTTTTTCTTTCGCATTAAGGCTGTCGTTGCCAAATATACCTAACCCTTTCAGGACATAGTGATTCTTGACTTTCTTTTCTCACTAACACCATATGATTTTGTTCTTGCTTTGAGAGTGGCTTTCCATGTTGTCAGGGTTAATACCATTCTCTAGTGACCCCAGCCACGACGTAGAGTCACATAGAGTCATAACTATTCTCTTCTTGCCACCCTCCGATCATTTTAATTGGCTCATGAGTGACAGGTATGCTTAAATCCATTTTGCACGTGGAAAATTACAAGTTTATTTTCACAGCCCTGAGATTGATGTTGTTTTAGCATACAGAGTGGCTGGCTGTTCTGGAGGAGTTGCGTACAATATTCAGTAACCCGTTTCCAGGAAGTGGGACACACTGTTATGTTCTTGGTGCCCTAGACGATTTTATTCAGCTTGACAATGGCTCGTGTGGTTCTTGGAGGTTTCTCCTGATTTTATCTTATCGCTGTCATGTCTGTATCTTACCCACCACCACCACCANTTACAAGTATTTTATTTTCACAACCCTGAGATTGATTTAGTTTTAGCATACAGAGTGGCTGGCTGTTCTGGAGGAGTTGCATACAATATTCAGTAACCCGTTTCCAGGAAGTGGGACACACTGTTATGTTCTTGGTGCCCTAGACGATTTTATTCAGCTTGACAATGGCTCGTGTGGTTCTTGGAGGTTTCTCCTGATTTTATCTTATCGCTGTCGTGTCTGTATCTTACCCACCACCCCCACCACCACCACCACCATCATCATCATCATCATCATCATCATCGTCATCATCATTGTCGCCGTCGTTCCCACCGTTATACATGAGATGAGTATTAGCTAGAAACAGGGAAAAAAATAATAACGATCATGTGAGTGCCAAGGGAAAATCGAGCACACGTCCATGCACAAATCATTCCCTGCCAAATGCTGTTAATGCAGGTGATAATCTTGCTTTTGTTGCTGCGGTGGGGCTGTGGCTGTGGTAGTTTCTCCTGGTAATGTGCTCTCCTTTTCCCGTCTCTCAATCCAGCCCACGCCATGTATAATAATTAGAAGTAAGATAATGGCGATGATTTATGGTTATCCTCTCCCTGTGTTTGCATCCAGCCCGTGCTATATGACAGTGGAAAATAGGGCGTGAATGGTGATTGTGATAATGATTTGGTGATTTTACGTTTTCATATTCCTCTTTCAATTGCAGTCTCCACGCAAATTTAGTGTTGTTGGGTGATTATTATTATTATTATTATTTATTATTATTTTTATTATTATTATTGTGATAGATAGATACATAAAGATTGGATGTTTTTTCAGGTATACGGTTGCGTGTGCTGTCTTATGGTGCTCTTCACGTTTTATGCAGAACGTTGGGTGGTCACAAACCCAGTGTTTTTACGGCACAGTGTGAATGCATACCCGCACAGCCCACCCATATCACGCCACGATTGCTGTTGTGTGTGTGTGTGTGTGTGTGTGTGTGTGTGTGTATGTGTGTGTGTGTGTGTGTGTGTGTTTTCTGATACTATACCTCTGATACTATACCCTCTACACATTTTGCTGTCCACTGACCTCTCCCATTCACCCCCTCATACGTCTCTCTGCGTCGCCTCATGTTATCCTGTTAACATCTTTACAGTTTTATAAGTTCTCTGTCATACTCATTAAGTCTTTATGCCTTTCAGTGCGAGAATGTCTTTATACATTTTATTCATGGTACCTACAGACAATTTCTAAACTTTATTCTTGCTGTCTACAAACTTCCTATTCATTTTGAAGGGAGACATCTGGTAATGATGGATTTATGAAGAACGTAGATAACCCTTATAATTCAAAATGTCTCCCAAGTCTAAATGTTACCACTGGAAGGGATCAGGAATAATGTATAAAAATAATGTATAAAATATCATCATCATACTGAAGGGGAAAAAAGGGTCTCATATTACCTCCGTCGAGATGTAGGGTCTTGAAGCAAGGCCACTGTAGTCGAGTACACTTAAGGGTAGATGACCAACCTATCTCCCTTGATGGCATTAACTAAGAGAATGACCTCCAGTCACCTCTTTGAGACCGACCCTATGCAAGGCCGTCACTCCGACTTAGACTTTCGTAAGACCAGCAGGCGCCACATTTAGAGTACACTGACATACTGTTTTTTGTATATTCTTCCAGGCGTCGAGCGATTTTACTCAGGTTATCGGAACCCTATTAAGCCCAATGGCTTATTCATCATTGCTACCACCGGACGATTTTCTTCTGCTTTAAAGTTTGAAGACTCCGACCAGGAGTTATAGCCATCGTTAACCCCTTCACACAACAGGAGGTGGACAATAAAATGAATAAAATCGGCTAGAGGAAGCAAGAATTAACGGAATGAACGGGTAAAAAGAATCTGTACAGTACACGTGCATGAGTCACTCCAAGTAATGACAAACCAATTTTTTCCTCTTGTTACCTGACCCAGCACATAAGAGCAACGCGAACGTATCTTTTGTTGAAGAGAACTTTGAAGTAACAATTAACTTCACAAAACCCATTAATCCTAGAGCATCCACTTCACCGGGTATACTCTCCTGACCCCGTCCCACCCTCACCTCTAGCTCATCCCACTCATTTCTTTATCCTCTGTGCCCAATTCCTTACCCCGACATCTTTTTCCTCACTCCGGATATCTGGTAGTACTTCCACACACCAGTAGATGGCGCCACACA
>JAGKTI010032504.1:0-11884 GCA_018397915.1 Birgus latro
CCAGAAACGTGGGGAGTTTTCTTACGACTTAGATGATGGAACTACGGTAGCCTAGCCTCGGACCCACCAATGTCCCAGAAAGTAATTAGAGACTGAGTGTTACCGTTTTACTTATTAGCTTTAACCTATTTATTTTAAGTTATACGTGGTTTTGGAGAAAGAAGCCTCTACTTGACGGCACCTAGATTCTTTCGTTGCCCGATTAAACAAACGTCCTTCAACCTTCGTTCTTAAGGTGGACCGCAGGAGAAAGGCAACTTCAGCCCGCAGTCCAGTCAGTTAACTTCACGTTCAGATCCAGCTACGCCCGGGGCAACACCACCACCACCTGAAATTCATACATGATTCTGTGCTTTTGACACGACTCAGAATGTTGGAAACTGTTGTGTGGCGCTGGTGTGGGTGACAGGAGTGACGTGACAAGTTTGTAACGCCTTGAGGTTGTTACCAAACAAAATAACCACACCCTTACCAATATCTTATGGACACTTGCACAACACAGCTTTGTATTATTCCAACACCTTCAGAACAGGAGGTACATCCATAAGGTGAACATGTAGGGGAGACATTATAAAATAAAACAATAGATCATCGTATCTAGAAATAAGTAACAAACCTAAACTAGAAAGCACTCGGAGAGCGCATACCTCCGCCAATGCCACTGCAGGATTCGGATCCGGATCCGCTCTAAACTTTAATCAATTCTTTCTTGGCCCATGGACCCTTCAATAAAACTTCACTGAAATTCACCGAGAACTTTAAGAGACATCGGGTGGATAAACAAACAGACAATCACAGGTGAATACATAACCTCCTCCAACTTCGTTGCCGGAGGAAAATATCAAACATAAAACTAAATAAAACGCGCCATCGTATTTAGAGGATTAAATTAACAAAAATAAACTAAAAAAGAGGAATGAAGAATACATTGCAAAAAGTACAGCTACTCGTATATGACATCACCATAATTCCTCTACTATGAAAGGATCTTCTTGAGCCAAACAGAGCAGTCTGAAGGTCATAACAAAATAAATAAATAAATAACAGTACCGAACGAGTGGTGGATTGAGTCACGTGGCCTCATAACTTCTTGTCTAGTAATGCTTGAGGTGAGTGAGGCGTAAGTAGAGAATATAATCGTAATCTTGTAGGTGGCTATACTCTGTTCACTTTAACTAGGTGCCAAATGGCCATCACTCCATTTTTAGTACTGGGTCATAACTTGGCATGAAAACTAGATTGTGGTGCCAGTCACGAAGAAGCGCTACGAAAAGGATGTAGACTCGCAGTATTGTCTTAGTCTGTCACTGAGCAACAGGAAATATACGAAAGGTGCAAAAGGACAAAAATCTGAGAACAATGCCAAGGCGAAAAAGGGGTTAACGGTGAATGTGTCTTACCCCCTCACCACCGGACGTCTTACCCTACTCTGAGGTCATCTGGGGGAGTAATAAATAAATAAGCAAATAAACAAATAAATCAATAATAAATAAAATAAAACAACAATCCCTGAGTGGGTGAAGCGTGATTTCAGACTATAACCAGACCTTCGTACACACCTTATGGACTACACAATACCCAGCAAGAATGCGATAAAGTCATCATATTGAAAGGATCACTGGTGTGTTTCTAGCCCAATCCCTTCACTAAGGTCGCGTCCACACCATGTACTTGCAGGCGCGGGTGTGATTTTTATTTTATTTATCTATTTAGGCTATTGTTTTTTGCATCACTCTAACTCATCAAGCGGACCCACTGAACGCGTGAATATGCGGGGAAAATTCCACGGATTGTAGTGACACGTCTGGTATGGACGCGACCAAACACGGTCTTCTCCTACGGAAAAAAAAAAAAAAATCTGGCAGTAGCAAGGATAAAATCAAAATAAGACGCCATCAAGCTGCCCACTTTTTTTTTTTTTTTTGTTACCTCGCAGGATCACAACTATTACATGTTAATTTAGAAGCAGACGATAATGTGGTTTACTTTCGCCTGTGCAATGGAGGAAAACCTATATAAAAACAAGACATTATTTGTCTGATGATATTTACTGTTGTCTATAATATCTGCTGATAACTTTATGGACAGCCATCATTAATACGAAGTTCTGGTGACGTCCATCCATATCCTGGAAAAGCCAAAACCATCGGCTTTTGGAAGACTTCGTACGCTAGCCCCTAATATTATCGCGGACGAGGGTTCTGATGATATCCGAATGGTCAACACAACTCGTGACATCCCGAAAAGACTGATAATCTATCATACATTAATAACACGAATGACTACGAAATGTCATAAACGTGAAATCTTTATTTTTCTCATTAAGGAAGGTTTACCAACGTGAAATGGAATCACTGGACATTTTGCAACAGACACTGCCTGTGCTGTCTTGCGCGAAATGTGCACGTGACTTTTTGGGCCAAGCACACAAGATTGCATGTACAAAACCCTACGGCTGAATTACACACACACACACACACACACACACACACACACACACAATTAAAACCAATAATCCGATACAACACAATCAGCTAATGCATAGGCAATGATGACGACCTTTCGCTAATGAACATATTAGCCTGGTACCTGTAGGCTAATAAAGATCACTCATCGTCATAGCCCGCCAGCCTGTTAAGACCTGAATATTAAACACAGACCTAAGCAGACCACTTATCTAGTAACTGGAAGGTTTTATGATGATGAGTTAATGATCCTGCTGATAGCTCATAATTATTAATGCTTCTTCTGGATCCTACCTCACCCCATGCCGAAGTGGAAATGAGACTCATATGATGATGGCGATGATGATGACCGTAAATCATCATCATCATCATTATTATTATTTTTAATGAGAATGGGTGGGTTTTCACTCCACCAGACTCCCCCATTGCCTGTTGTTCACTGTTGGCAGAATAGGTCACGAGTGGGTTAAGTGGGTTACTCTCGTACTCCCAACTTAATTATCCTCTGCGCGCACACACATACACACACACACACACAGCCTCGTCCTTCCAGCCACCTCGCCAAAGTGACGGTGAAAGTATATACGTAATTTTGGTGTAGTGGGTGGCGTTTCCTGCCATGGGGGTGGGGGGGAGGGGACTCACTCATTCGCCAGGCTACACTTTCACACCCTCCTAAACCTTCTTACACTCTCCTGAACTCATCTACAAAAATCCTGAAGTCTAGTACACCCACCTACACCTTTCTTCATGCTTCTGGCCTCCTACAAAATCCAAATCTATTATATACACTTCCCACACCTTTCAACGTCCTTCTGAACACTCTTACAAATTACTTAAGTCTATTACACCTTCCTACACCTTCCTACCCTCTTCTGAAACCTGCAACAAAATTTACAACTCTACATAACCGTATGATGTGATAAATATCTATCTTTCTTTCTCTATAGCTATCTATCTTTCTATATACATATCTATCTTCTGTCTACCTGTCCACCTGTCTATTGACCTGTATTCTTTGCATCAACAAGACATACACTCGCATATACAATCAGCTACACCCACTTACACTCACTCCGTCTTGCACCCACCTAAACTCACAAATACATCAGCTACACCCTCTTACACTCACTCTGTCTTACACCCACCTACAGTCACATATACATCAGTTACACCCTCTTACACTCACTCACTCCGTGTTACACCCACCTACACACCATCTACACCGTATCAGTGCGATGAAATTATGTTAAACTGATCGGCTTCATCAGTTAGGGATCCCACACGTGTAAAGACATTAATGAACACAGACGTACACTGCTACACCCAACTACACTATATTACACCACACCACACTCTACTGTACTATACTATACTACACTACACCTCGACCTGTGGTACACCCCATATATACACCCTGACCACAATACACCCCACTACACCCAAACCACACTACACACCTGCACAACTACACCTACAACAGTACACTCTGCTACAGGCAACTACACTCCCCAACACCACACTACACCCTGGAATAGTCATCTCGAGGCCGTGAGTGTGATGATGGGTGTGGGTGGGGCGTGGGTGGGTGTGTGGGCGGACGGGGGAGGGAAGCCCATACATCATTGCAACCAAGGTCACACGCACATACACACACACATTCATATACACGCACATACACACACATTCATATACACACGCACATACACACACACATTCATATACACAAGCACATACACACACACACATTCATATACACACGCACATACACACACATTCATATACACACGCACAGACACACACATTCATATACACACGCACATACACACACACATTCATATACACACGCACATGCACACATTCATATACACACGCACACACACGCACATACACACACATTCATATACACACGCACATACACACATTCAAATACACACGCACACACACTCATACACACGCACATACACATTCATATACACACGCACATACACACACACATTCATATACACGCACGCACATACATACATACATAAATTCGCCTACACACAATGCATACCCGTACATAAACTCATAAGCTTATACATACACACACATATATACATCCATACCCGGAACATACATAAATACGCACATGTATACATAAGCCTAAATATACACGGATACATACATACAGACATATACTGTACATATATACATAATTTACACACACACACAGACACACAATCGACCTGCAACACTCAAGCACACATACACAAGTCATGCACAGTCACGCACAGCAATATGCACACTTACACAACATATTCACAACCCCTTCAGTACAAGGACGCACTTTTATTATCACTGCTACCCCAGACGATTTTATTCACCTTAAGAAGCACGTCCCTCTCACAGTGAATGAATAAAGGGAGACTCAATCCAGCCCCTTCACGACGAGATCCCCAGCTGAATAAGAGTGATGGTTGTAAATCTCTGTTCTGTCGCTAAACGTCTGCTTATAAATGCGCCTTAATATTTTGTGATTTGCGTATATAATAGATAGACAGATAGATAGATGGACTGATATATAGACGGAAGATAGAGGGATATTACAGTAATTTACATATCCGGAACTTTATGGCGAGAGAGAGAGAGAAAGAGAGAATACCCCTTGCTCTAAACAATTGTATTAAGTGCAGTATTTTGTTGTTATTTCGGTAGTCAGTATGGACTTGCTTTGTTCTCTCCCATTCTTGGTACCTATGGCGGACTTAGCTGACGCTTGAATTTTCTCTGTTATTCTGGACGTCCTTTCAAACTCATTCTTGCTACTAAACGACGATTACACTCACTCTTGGATGGATTTATCGACTAGGAGTGAATAGATACAGTCTCCACTAACCCCTTCACCACAACAGGTCCCTCCCCAAGCTGAATATAACAGAGATAGCAAGACGCAAAGGAATATGACTTGGCTGTACTGACGGGGTTAAACTAGACGGAACAGCAAGCTCAAGAATTCCGACTTTTCAACAGCTTCTTAGTGCAACAGTTACCCGCTACAGATAAAGCTGGACCAAATAAATCAGACCAAAGACTTACATGGATAAAGCTGGTCCATGATATAAAAACCAAAGACTTACATGAATAAAGCTGGTCCATGATAAAAACCTGACCAAAAACTTACAAGGATAAAGCTGGTCCACGATATTAACCTGACCAAAAGCTTACATGGACAAAACTGGTGATATAAACCTGACCCAAAATTTACATATCCTAAGTATTATAGGAAGAGTTTTGAAATTTGAGACACAGATTGAAAAATGAAAATAATTAAACTTAAAGAAAAAAAAAGTTCAGCATTTTGGATTTAAATGATGGTACGAGTCGCCCATACACCATCGATCTTTTTTTCTTTTTTTGCATATTACGGTATACCCTTCACATTACTAGTCTTCCTCAGTCTACACGGCTCAGTATCTGGCAACATTCTTTAACCCCTTCACTCGATTACGCATTGCAAATTTTATTCTTGTTACCGCCAGAATATTTTACTGAGCTCTGGGAATACTTTGAAATGGAGTGGTTAGAGAAATACACTTCATTTCCCCTTTACTACAAGAGATCAAACCAAAGCTGGATGGAGTAAATCATTTAAACGTGTAGTCAGACAGAATGGGTTAGAGCCACAGTTACCGAATACTGGCATCCTATATATGTGGTCTGCCTTAACCTCCGCACTTCGAGCATGCCATTGCAGTCCTATTCCTCCTCTCCCCACACGATTTTATACAGCTTAGGGGAAAACACTGGAACACAAGGGATGCGTAAAGAATTTATAAACCTTCCAATATTGCTGGTTTAATTCAAGTTCTATACTACAGGGTGGTACATAAATAGCTCTCCACCAGAATTCAACTAATGAGTATCTTAAGTGTTGCGGAGATGGCTCAGTCTGCTGGTGTGGTCGCAAGCGCGCAGAGGGAGAAGGAATTTAATAAACGATACAGGGTGGATACTGATAACGCTGACTGGGTCTTCCCCGCAATATACGAGAAACACCAGAGGGAGTACGAGAGGAGACATGGACCCCCCTGTAAAATATGACGTCAACAACAACAAACAACAATAACAAACACGTCCTTGGCCTAGAGGAGTCAAAACGATCATCCAATTTTTCTAGAGTTCCGTCTTTTCAACATCTTTCAGAGCAAGAGTTAACCAGTACTTCCTCCATTCCTTATACGATACACCACTGCCCACCCTCACAACGCTCTTCCTCAATTTCCAAGGTTCCGTATTTTCAGGTTTCAACGGTTTTTGGTGGTTCTAACTGGTCCATTTCAGAAAGGGCTTTCTCTGTTCCGTCTTTCCCCCTTCCTACGACCTTCAGGCTTCACAAAGTCCAGATATCTTAGACAATGCACATCTCTTGGTTCTGAACTGATATTGTCATGCTCATTTTCAGTACTGTTTTTACCTTCCCCCCCGTCTCTCTCTCTCTCTCTCAAACAACAAATCTTTAATCCCTTCCCTGGAAACCAACTGTCGCTTTTAGAAGGCTATTATTTTTCTGGCTAACGCTACGGGATTTTATTTAGTTACGGGAAATTCCTTTAAGTCATGGTGTTATGGCAGACAGGGAGGGAGGGAAAGAGTATGGCGGGCAGGGAGGGATGGAGGGAGGGACGGAAGTGAGAGACAGAGGTAGAGGGGAAGGGAGGGAGGGAGAGAGGCATAGGGGGAGGAAGAGAGGGAGGGATGTGAGGGGTGGAAGGGGAAATAGACTTGAAGGGAAGGAGGAAGTATAGAAGACAGAGAGGAAGAGACGAAAGTAGGGAGAAATGCAGAAGGAAGGGATGGTGGGAGATAAGAGACGGGAAGGGAGAAGGGAGATAAAGGGTGGGTAGGGAGGTAAACTGGAGATAGGGAAGGAAGGAAGGGAAGGGAAAAATCAGAAACTAAAGAGAGAGGGAGGTACTGAAGGTAAGGAAGGATGTTGAGTGAAAGTAAAGAGGGAAGGAGGCAGACTATGGGTAGGGAGGGAAGTGGCAGTAGGGGGGAAGGGATACAGAAAGTGGAGAAGGAGGCAAGAGAAGGAGGGAGGGAGATGAAATACAAAAATTTAGGGAGACAAAGGCACAGAGAGAGAGAGTAGAAAGCAGGAGGGGTGGAAGGTATAAGGAAGGGACGGAGGTAGAAGGTAGAAGGGTAGGTAAAGCCAGAAAAGGAGGTAGACAAAAAAGGCAGCTCTGACACAATGAAGCAGACAGGTACACAAAGGTAAGTCAACACAAAGGTAGATAAGCAGGTAGGTAGGCAGGGAGGAAAGTAAGTAGGCAGGTAGGTGCGGTAGGTAAGTAGGAAGATACGAAGCTGTGTATACAGTATAACAATTCAGATATGTATAGTAGGTGGGTAGTAGATAGGTAGTTATGTATATAGTAAATGTATGTATGTATGTAGAGAATCAGGTAAGGAACTAGGTAAGTAGGTCGGCTGGCAGGTAGACAGATCGAAAAACAGGTAACCATATACAGTAGTCAGAGAGAGGGTAATGCGGTACTTGTGACAGTAATGGTGTTGGCTGTTAGGGCTAGCTGGCCAAACCTTTTATTATGCTAAGCTAACATCTCAATCACAATAACTCGTACACTCACTTGTGATGGTGGTAGCTGTGGTTGACCCGAGGATGGTGGAAGCTGTGGTAGAATTTGAGATGGCTGTAGCTGCGGTAGAACTATACGTGGTAGCTGTAGTGGGCTTGACTATGGTAGATGGTAGCTGTGCCTATTTTGAGATGGTAGGCTATATGGTTGTTCGTGGTGGGGACCCCGCCCCCCCTTCTTCCGTGTGCTGAAAAGTACACAAAAGCACATTAACTTTTTTTTTCCCCGGGTTAAACTTATTTCTCGTTGTCTCCAAACAATTTTACTCGATTTTTTTTTTTTTTCCTGCGGTGTTAGATACTATCTTCATTATCTCCACAAGTCTGTACTGGGCTCAACGAAACAAAAACAAACTAATTAATGTCACCGTACTAAGAGTGAAATACATGGCTTTACAAAACAATGCTACACATGGGCTGGTATTCTCGTCGTTTACGGAAGCTCCCCAACACCTTTTCCTGAGTGATTTATCAAGACGTCATCGTACTGAAAGTGAAACATCAGGCTTGGCAAAACGACACAACACATGGGCCCGTATTCTTGACAAGGTAAGATCCCTAACACTTTTTCCTAAGTGATTTATTTTGCTTATTACACCCTCCTTTCCTATTCTGTTATATAAATTCGTCAAACATCGCATACTCTACATAAATAACGCACAAAAGCATATTAACCAGCATATCCAAAAATAAACCGCTAAGGAAGAGGTGCTAGGGAGCTTCCTTAACCGACGACAATACAGGCCATGGTGACCTACGTGGGGCTCGAACCCAGTCACCAAGAGTCTGGAGGAGAGGCCCTACCAGCTCGATCTCTAGCCTATGTGACCGTAGCACTGTATGATAGGAAAAAAAAAAAATCCATACCACTGCCAACATCACACACCGAAATAAAAAATCAACTTTTCTTTTACCGTTTATTTTCGACTTTGGGCATAAACTCCGCTTCCTAAGGCCATGGTGTCCTCCTACGTGCTACACAACTTTACATGTCACCGCGTCGCCACTGATGTCCCTACTGAATACATGCTAGGCCTGTTCCGTTCATTACTGGAGTGATGGAATTAGCAGGGGTATTTTTGTGACAGTCGATGGGTCTTGCGGATGACTGGTTATGTCTGTTTTACGCACTATTTCCTGCCCCAACCTGGAACTGAACTCGTGTCTTGTCCAACGTCAGGCAACTATTCTATCCACTCCACCACCACCTATCCTACATCACCACATTATAAAGCAACAACCACACTATACACCACCAAAGCACCATACAGTACCACACCACACACCAAAGCACCATACAACACCACACCACACCTTATCTACTTATAGCATTCGTAAACTACCAAGTACCACACCGCACCACACCACAAACTATATCATACCAAACACCACAAAACACAGCAAAATACCAGTCCACACCTACACCAAACAAAACCGCACCACGATATCACACCACCACACCACAATCAATCACATCATACATCACACATTACACAACACACAACCATAATAGGCACCATGAAACCCCACAAAAATAACACACACACACACACACACTAAAATACAGCACTACATCACACCATATCACAACTCACCACAAAACACCACACCACCGGACTACATGACCACAATTTAACACCACACCACGAGACCACAGTACACCACATACACTACAACACCACACCATTCTGCACCATCAAACCACTATGCCATAACATCAAACCACAACACGACACACTGAAAAAAAGCACACCGTAAGACAGAACAAAACACCACACCACATTACACCATCACACCACACGAAATCACGATATAACACCACATCATATCCCACAATACACCCAACTACAAACACCACACCACACTACACTATCACAGCACACCATGAAACCACACCACACCATCATACCACATCCTGACACCACACCTCACCATGCTTACCGTACAACACCCTGCCCACACAACCTTATCCAGGAAACTGACCACGCCTCTCTTTTCTCTCTCTCTCTCTCTCTCTCTCTCTCCTCCTCCCTCCCTCTCTTTCCTCTCCCCTCTATTCTCATCTTCCTCGTTAGCTCTTGTCTCCCCTTCCTCTACCCCTTCCCCTTCCCTCACCTATCCCTTCTCCTCTTTCCAGTGTCCTCTCATACTCCTTTCCTTTATCCTCCTCTTCCTTCCTTCTTACCTCTCACCTTCCTCTTTCGTCCCCTATGGCCTATCTCCCTTTCTTTCTCCTCTTCCGCCTCCTCCTGCACCCCTTTACTTCCTCTCCCATTCTTTTCCTTACCCTCCCACTTCCTCTCTATCCTCCTCTCCTACCTCTCCCCTTCCCTCCCCTCTTCCTCTTTCCTCCCTACCTCCTCTCTCCTTAATCAACCTCCCCTATCCCCTTTTTCTCTCCCTCGCCTCTTTTTCCTCCTCATTCCCTCCTCCTCATCCTTTCCTCTATTCCATCTCTCTCTCTCTCTCCCCCCTCCTTCATCATGCCAGTTTTCTCTTCTCATCTTTCCCCCTTCCTACTTTCGCACCTTCTTCTCTCTCTAAATTTTCCTCCTCCTAATCCCACTTCCATTCTTTCTCACTACCTCCCCTTCTCTTTCCTCATACACTCCCTATACCCCTTCCTCCTCCCCTGCCCCCCTCTTCCCCCATTCCCCCCTCCCTTTCCCCTCCCCCTACCTCTCCTCTCTTTGCTCTGCCACGCCCTATACCCTAATATATTAAAACACGTGCAGACAGTATAAAACAACGAGAGAGAGGGAGAGAGAGAGTTAGTATCTGCCAACATTACCTGAGTATATACCTTACAGGTTGGAAGAAAAAAACTACGTTGAGCTGAAAAGGATGAATGGCAAAGTTCAAGTCACACATAACAAAACAGTGCGACAGTTTGGAGCAACGTTATTGTGAAAGTAGATTAGGATACACATTATCTACCTACCTACCTACCTGCCTATCTATCCATCGTATCTATCTATAGCCAGACGCCTTAATCCCGAAGGGGGGTGGCCAAGAACAGGCCCCTCCATGCCACCTGTACTTCATGATCGGGGTGCTCTACCTTCAGCCCACACCACCATCGTTCAGTCTGTAGTTTGATACCGTTAATTTCTTGAACACAACAATTGTATTTAAAAGCTTACAATTGCTACCACTACGCGATATTATGCAGCTGTTAAGAGCCTTCTCGAACTAAACCACTTATATACAGCCTCCCTTAATCACTTACTAACAAAAAGTGTTCACAGACTAAAAATAACTGTCTGTAGGTATCAAGCATAACATGAAAGGACGACATCGTAGTGAACAGGTTAAGGGTTGTTATATTATCATCATCATCAATATTATTATTATTAATTTTACGTTTTATTATGGGGTGACAGGTGT
Organism: Birgus latro; assembly: GCA_018397915.1. Lineage (NCBI taxonomy): Eukaryota > Metazoa > Arthropoda > Malacostraca > Decapoda > Coenobitidae > Birgus > Birgus latro. The sequence continues at coordinate 11,497 of JAGKTI010032504.1, forward strand.
GTGTGTGTGTGTGTGTGTGTGTGTGTGTGTGTGTGTGTGTGTGTTTTAACCTCTCTCTCACTCCCCCTCCTTCCTCTCCTTCACCACTCTTTCTCCTCTGCCACACCTACACAGGTTAGACTACACGACATGTCAACACCCAAGCACCCACTCGCACCTACACACACACACACACACATAAATATATATATAGTATAATTTATATGTCTAGAGAGAGAGAGAGAAATAAACACACACACACCTGAGCAAACCAAACACGCTTCCCAAACACACACGTATCCACGGAACACACAGGAAGGCACTCTAGGAAATGATGTACCCCAACACACTCATATACACACACACACCTACACACACACATTCACACGCATACACACACACACACACA
>JAGKTI010032505.1:0-11884 GCA_018397915.1 Birgus latro
ACGAGGCAGCAACTGAGTGGGAAATGGGACCGACAGACAGGCGCCACATGCGTAAACACAGCCAATCGGTGTGCGCTGGAAATTCAACCTGACGCGTTCCAAAAAAAATCGATTTTTTTCCAATTTTTGGGCATTTGGGGGGTTGGGCAGCCCACGAAATCCGAGTAGTGGGGGAGTCCGAGTATTGGGCATCCGAATAGTAAAGGGATTACTGTATTGTACTGCCTCACGATTGCACCTTGCTCAGTCCTATCATGTCATTTATATTGCTATGGAAACTTCTCTCAACAAGCACATAACTGGGCTCCTTTCAAAACTAAAATGTGTATAAGAGCACTATGCAGCTTGCTTCCATGGGAGCAAATGTTTTAATACTATAATAATGTAAGTACCGTACAGTACGAGGGGCGATAATCTCGTGGACTTCAGTAAGATATGTGCTAAGCTGTTTTCACTGAATGTGCATAAAGTTTGCTTTGTTGAATGATTACACAAAGTTTGAAATTATTTGGGTTGTTTTTCTGTTACAGATAACTAAACCTTGAAAAACAATATGGTAATTCCAAAGAAAATGAAAAACATCAACCACTGTGTACAGTCTTCTGCTGACTTTTAGTGTTTAATCTGTAACAGAAAAACAATGAGTGTGGAGTGAAGGGAAGATGAAATGAGATGCAAGGTGAAATGAAGAGGTGAGACAAGCTGTGGTGCAAAAGGCAGCAGCACAGGCATGGAGGAAGTTGAGAGAGGGATAGAGTACTGAAAAGATTAGTAAGAGAGACCAGGAAGAAAGTGGATGAGGAATTTGGAAGGAATCTGAGTGTAAAGTGGAGGGATTGTAAGAAAATGTTCTGGAAGGAGGTAAGTTAGACAGGGTGATAAAGTAGTAGGGGAGTGAAAGATGAAAATGGTCGATTGATAGTGGAGAAGGGAGAGAAAGTGAGCAGATGGAGAGAACACTTTAAGGGATTATTAAATGCAGAAAATGAAAGTAATGCGAGTATAAGTGGATGGGGAATGGCTGGGAGAAGGAGGGAGACGAGAAGGAAGGAAGATATTAGTATGCTGGAAGTTGTGGATGCAATGAAGAAAGTCACTATGGGGAAAACCCCGGGATTTGATGGAGTGTGTGCGTGTGTGTGTGGAGGGGGGGGGGAATGTTTGTAGATGATACTGTATTGTTAAGTGAAAATGAAGGGGAACTGCAAGGCTTGGTGAATGAGTTTGGAAGTGTAAGAAACAAAATCTAAAGGTGAATGTAGGGAGGAGTAAAGTGGTGGTCATCGACAAAAATGAAGTCACTGATTGCTCAGTGAGTCTGGATAGTGAGGAAATGGAAAAAGTAGATGAATTTAAGTACCTGGGTAGTGTGATGAGTAGGGATGGAAGTTTGGAGGATGAATTGCTTGAAAGGGCACAAGAGGGAAGAAAGGTTGCTGGTTCTTTGAAAGCAGTGATAAGACACAGGGAAGTGAGAATGGAAATAAAAAAAAGTAACTATGACAGTACAGTAATCCCTCTTATCCAGACGTGCAGTATCTGGACCTGTTCATTATCCGGATACTGGACCTTGGCTTTATTAAAACATTATTAGAATTTACTTGCTATTATCCAGACGTAAAAGTCACCGTGAACTTCGGCCGGCCAGCTGATGTGTTCAAACATTCTAATCGTGGCTGCTGGGGTCGAGCCGTGAGCAGAAAATAGGCTGTAACCCAAAACCAGAGCTAAAACATCCGTCCACCCCTTTACTGAATGGTCAAAGTCGCAGGCTGATCTGATCACTCCCAACGAACCTCCAGCACCCGAGTAATACCAACTGTAACCCACAAACGGTGTCAGCATGTCCATACGCATCCTCATCGGATATCCAAAGTTGTACAGCCACCGGGATAAGTCTTTACCAACTGCCACCACGCATTGAAAATAGACCACCAACAACAAGCACATGTTTGGTGACAGAGGCCGTCCACCTCTCCAAAGTTGCCCGGTCACCGGAAGTTGTGTTTCTGAATTGCCACCATGTGTCTAACACAGACCACAGGCCACAAGTAAATGCATGGTAAAAGTGACCGTCTGCCTCATGACAGAGAGGTGAAAATCCAGCCCAGTCTTGCTTCTCCCCCCCTCCTGTACCTCCTCCATACCCTTCCATGCTCCCCGCCTTGCTAGCTAGGCCTCTCAGCTCCCCCTTCACTCCCTCCCCTCTTTCATGCTGAAAGCACTGACCCATGACTGTTTAGTTTTGGGGAGTTTAATTGAATACTATTGGTCGTATCTAAATTCTGTGAAATCCATGAGAAAGCCATGGGTTCTGCATCTAGAAATGTGCTTAAATTTTGCACTAGGATGGTGGGAAATTATATGAAGGTAAGTTTTACACTTGAAAACAGTTATTCTCAGTGCAGTTTTGTTACTCATCATTTTTCTGCGTATTATCTTACTGTATAATCTGTATATTATTTTTATTAGCTTATCTTTCTGTATAAACACCAGCAAAGATGATGGCATACCATTTATACTAATACAGTAATCCCTCTAATATCCGGACGTCCAATAACCGGACATACTCACTAACCGGACATTCTGGGCTGCCCAACCCCCAAAATGAAAAAAAATCCGAAAAAATAGATTCATTTTAGATTTTTTGGTACCACGTCAGTTTGAATTTCCCGCACACGCCGATCCCCTCTGTTTACACTCGTGACACCACTATCGGTCGCCATTACCCACTCCCCTCCTCCCTCGTGAACAACTCCGAAAATGGCGGCCAAAGTGATTGCTTTTGTGGTGATACCCTACCTCCTACAGTGCTTGATACTGCTCTTCACCTTCTTCATCATGTGTGTGATGATGGCCCCGCCTCCTGAGAAGAGGAAAAAAGTTGTTCTGACTCTGGAGAAGAAGAGGCAGATATTGGACAAGGTGGACGCCGGCTGGTCAACAGGGCGCATCTTACGTGAGTTCAACCTCCCTTGCTCCACCTTGTTTGATATCAAGAAGTCCCGAGACAAACTACAGCAGTACACGGCTGATTTCGCATCGAAGACCAGACGAAACGTGCAGAGGAAGGTGATGTTTACTCCTAAGTATGCAGACATCGACCGCTCCACGTTGATTTCGTATCGACAACAACGTGCTGCTGGTGTGTTGGTACGTGGAACGGAGCTGAAAGCTGCTGCTGAGAAGTTCACAAGGCTCCATGGATCGTCACTAGACCACACGGGAATTTACTGTAGTGTACAGTGCAGTGATGTGATGTTATTCCAGTTATAAAAAAAAAACCTTGGTGAAAGTGTTGGTGAGAAGTGCTGGTGATTCTCAAGTGGATAGGTGTGTCAGGTGCAACGTCTTCCTGTCAGAGTCTGAGATGATAGAGTGGGTTATTACATCAGGACGGCCGCTTTTTGTTCGTAAGTACCCTAACTTCATGCCTAACGTGTTTTCATCATGCTGTACATGTGTTAAAAAATTACCGAAAATGTTAATCATAATTTCCTGCTTGCTATTTAATTTTTCCATGCATGGTTCTTAAGTAAAACAGCAAGAAAAAAGGTTGAAGCAGTTAATTTCATGTCCGGTCCTAACCTAACCTAACCGAACCTATGGTTACCATAAAGATTTTCATGCCTAACCTGTTTTCATGATGCTGTTAATGTGTTAAGAAGTTACCCTAAATGTTAATCATAATTTCCTGCTTGCAATTTAATTTATCCATGCATGGTTCTTAAGTAAAAAGCTAGAAAAAAGGTTGAAGCAGTGAATTTCATATCCGGTCCTAACCTAACCTAACCTAACCCATGGTTACCATAAAGATTTTCATGCCTAACCTGTTTTCATCATGCTGTTAGTGTGTTAAGAAGTTACCCTAAATGTTAATCATAATTTCCTGCTTGCAATTTAATTTATCCATGCATGGTTCTTAAGTAAAACAGCTAGAAAAAAGGTTGAAGCAGTTAATTTCATGTCCGGTCCTAACCCAACCTAACCTATGGTTACCATAAAGATTTTCATGCCTAACCTGTTTTCATCATGCTGTACATGTGTTAAAAAATGACCCTAAATGTTAATCATAATTTCCTGCTTGCTATTTGATTTTTCCATGCATGGTTCTTAAGTAAAACACCTAGAAAAAAGGTTGAAGCAGTGAATTTCATGTCCGGTCCTAACCTAACCTAACCTAACATTGTGTTAATCATAATTTCCTGCTTTTAATTTAATTCTTTCATGCATGGTTATTAAGTGCACCAGCTATGAAAAAGGTTGAAGCAGTGAATTTCATGTCCGGTCATAACGTAACCTAACCTAACCAAACCTAACCTAACTTAACCTAACCTAACCATTTTTCTGGTAGCAATGAACATCTTTTACTGTATTTGATGCTTTGTATCCAATAATTTAGCGCATAAAATGTGAGTAAAGATGATTTCCATGTCCGATACTTACTTATACTATGCTGGCAAGTTCTGAGCTCCTATGACTCACTCACGCCTAAATCATCATTTTTTGGTTAAAATTCAATAAATTCATGCTATATGTGCATTATTTATGTGAAAATGGACCTAAATAAGTGCTATAGATGTCCACTAGGGAGGTAGGAAGGTAGTTTTCTGATTTAGGTAAGGTTAGGTTAGGGTCATGAAAAACCAGTGCTGGAGCTTCAGGACCAATATCCGGACATGCCTTTGGCTCTATTACGTCGGATATTGGAGGGATTACTGTATAATCAATTTCTGGTGGCATATTTAGCCGTGGGTTTTTTTTTGTGTGTGCCCCAGGAGCAGCTATCACTTGTGTCAATGATAATTTTTTTCCAACCATTTTCAGGTTTTTTGTGGATTTGGTGTTTAGCATTAATATGGATAATCCTATGTGTGTTTTGATGTCTCAGTATGGCAGAATGACTGGAAAACACTGCCAAAATTTGGAGGGGTACTTTCTATATAGGTAGTTTTGTTTTTTGTTTTTACATGGTTTTCTTGGGTTTAACATTATTTTGGATATTCCTGCTTGTGTTTTTTGATGTCTAAATATGGCAGAAGACCAGAAAACCACCAAAATTTGAAGGGGTACTGTACATACTGTAGTGTATTGGTAGGATTTTTTTTTTTTTTTTTTTTGCAGTACTCCCTCTTCTGTCTTTCCTCTTTCTTCTGCCTGTGGGTGACTCTACACTGAGTGACAAGCCAAATGGTTTCCTGTATACCAGGAAACACTTACTAAGCTGGGTGTTAACCATATAACCAAATTATGGCACCTGGTGGTTTAGTGGGTAACTGAGGTGCTCCAATCGGATTGAGCTGGTAAAAGTTTATATCCAAGGGGAGGTTGGGGTTTACTGCTCATGTAATGCCACTTAGGGATGAGTGAGGCTGGTCACTCTCATCTTAAATGTCAGGACCGATCTCCTTAGCCCCAGGCTCCAACGCCCCTCATGGAGCAGTGTGGGATTGGATGATGGATGGATGGTTTTCCTGGTATTTAAAATATGTGTATTTTGATATCTAAGTAGGGCAGAATGACTGGAAAGCACTGCCAAAATTAGGAGAGGTGCTGTACATACAGTAGTGTATAACTAGGTTTTTTTTTGGTTTTCTTTTTTTTTTTCCCTGGTTTTCTTGGCTTTGAAAATTATTTTCAATATTCCTATGTGTGTTTTGATGTCTAAATATGCCTGATTTTTCTTTTTTTCTTTTTTAAAATAACAGAACAGAGGAAAGAAAAACAAATGACCGAACAGAAAACTGCCAAAGCAAGCAGAGGTAATGTACAAAAAGGTTTGGTATAGGTTGGGTTTAGGTAGGGTCTGGGTATAGTAGAGGGGATATTGTTCATTACCCAGACATGCCTTTGGCTGTAGTACGTCGGATAATTAAGGGACTTCTGTATTGTGATACCAGCTCTAACGTATGGAAGCAAAGCTCAGAGCTGACTCCAGCTCCACAGCCTCCAACATATAACACGTCCCCCAAATAAAAAAACTCATCCACACACAAGAATATGATCTGGCAGAAGGCAATGATGTTCTGGTGAGAGATTGTTTCCTTTGTAAAGGACATAAAAGTGGTTCAGGAACCCATTTAACTGCACACATTGCAGGTCTCTGTTGAAGTGAATGGAGATATCCAGCACTGATAAGACTGATAAATAAATAAGTGATATTAAGGAAGGAGGGGTTGATTAATGTCTGTCCCAGTAACTGAACAAGGTGGGTCAAACCTGCAGTTCAGCATATCTGGCAAACTCAGAAGCTTAGCCAGGTTCACTAAGAAGTAAAAATTTCAAGCTAAACTGAATATTCATAGCTTCTAATCCCTTCCCTACAAGAGACTTCTCCTAGGCTTGTACTACAAGAGACTTCTCCTAGGCTTGTACTAAGGGGTTAACAGATCAGTGCTGGGTATGCTAGTAAAATCATGTTTGTCAGCCAATGGTGTAACTGGACATGGTGAATAAACTAGAGAAATCAATGTATGGAAGCTGACAAACCAAAAGTTTTTATACATTTTTTTTGTATGCCTTTGCTGAGGTGTTAAGTTTCCTATAACAAAATACATACCCAAAGGTCCTCCCTTTGCTGCTCGTGCCTGCATCTCCTTCATCTTCCTCTCTTCTTCCTTTTTCTTCTGCTGGAAAGCCTTGTCTTCCTGAAAAGTTACATCAGCATGACTTTTTTTTTTTTCTCCCCTCCCCTAACTAAAGACCAAGGGAGATATGTTCCAGAAAAGAGGAAAGAAGAGATATGAATCCTGAACTATCAACATCATGCCCAGTGAACTGGGCCAGACCCTCATTCATACACCATTCAATTACTTCAAACTTTACTAAATAATCATCATCAGGACCTCCTTTCCCACCCTAGGGCAGTTGAGGAATAGCAATGTCCAGACAGCCCAAGTTTGCCCAATCCAATGGGCCATGCTTCCATTCACTCATCATTCAAGTCCCCGGAATCCTGGCTCAATCTGATACGCCAAAAACATTCACCACATTCTTTAGCTTCACATAAACGTATCCGACAGAGTCAATCTAGAAGCTGTCATGTTAAAAAGGGGTGCCAAATCCCTGATCATGCACTTCTCACAACATTCATCCACCCAGCTTGATCTCTTGTTAGTCCCCTAGCCTCACTGACTTCCATACCTCTCTTCCTATAGAATGTGATCTTTCCTTTCCTGTATTTCCTATGAAATTTCCATGTCAGTTTTTCCATGCTGCATGGTGGTTTTTCTCACTTTTTTCCTGGAGGGTTTGGCGGTGGGGGGAGCCTTCTTGCTTTACTATCCTTATCCTTCAGCATGTAGAGATAGATCTTGTAGTCATAGCCTTCCCTGTAACAAGCAGCCTCGAAAGGACCAGAAGGTCTGTTGCTGTTTGGTTTCCTATGTATTCCTCACACACTCTTCCACCATATCCTTCCACCTTCTCCTTGGCCTAGCTCGCCTCCTCCCTCCTTCAAATTCACTCAGACATACCTTTTTCACCGCTCTATAGTTATCCATTCTCTCCGCATGATCATACTATCTCAGTACACTGTCTTCGATTCTGGTGTCCATAGACTTCCTCACTCCACATCTTTCATGAATCACATTACTTCGTATCCTATCCACTCTCTATACTCCACATACATTCCTCAGCAGTCCTATCTCCACTGCTCTCACTCTCTGACTTTTCATATTCATGCCACACCATAGTCTCACATCCATAAGTTATAGTTGGCATTAACACTCCTTCATGTATGCCTCATGCAGCTGCAACACTCAAGTCTCTGTTTCTTATCAAGGCCTTCATAGCACCAGCTACTTTCCTTCCTTGTTTCACTCTATTTTCCACTTTTGCATATTTTCCTCTTTTCCATCACTGTACCCAGGTATTCCAGTCTCTCTCCATTCACTGTAGCATCACACTGGGAGTCACCTTCTCTCTCAATAACCATCATTTTACTCTTTTCAACATTTACTCTCAAGGCACGACACTTACAGACATCAGCAAAACTCTGCACTAGTCTACCAAGTTCTTGTCCAGTATTTGCAAGTAGCACTGCACCATCAGCATACAACAAATTTGAGGTACTCCATCCATCACCATTCATTACCAACGCCATCCCCCATCACAAAACTTAAAAATGAGCATGGTCAACAGTTTCTAAATGTAAATGTGAAATGTAAATGTAGAGTAAATTTAAAAACTACTTTACTCCTAAGGTTCAATGTAGCTATGTGAGAATGAGCGAGTTCTGCAAACAGGATTCTATTAATTTTAGGGAAAGTAACCTTCATTCAGTATTACAAAATGTGAATAAGACACACAAAATACTGTATACCTATCTGGTAGGTAGGTATGGTCAGTTCGCCTTCAGCACTACGTTTACTGATCTCATCATCTGGAAGTGTCAGTGCACCATATGTATTCAGTTGTGCGCAGTTTAAAACATATGAATAACCCAGTCAAAACTATATATAACATAATTAGGTAACCTAACCAAACCTAAACAGGGGGGCCCAACTCCCCTGTAACTTTAACCAACTAGGATTGACACTAACTCTAACCTAGAAAACCCTCAATGACTATCAGACCTTAACTTGGTTTCAACCTACCTTAATTTTACCTAACCTGGTTTTTGCATATAACATCCATTTTGCATCAGAACATCTGACAACCCATGCACGCCATTAGAAAATTGTACCTAAACTAAAACACGCGTTAGAAGCGTCTGACATTCACCTTAGTGCAAGTGGTAAGCTTTCAGAGTACAGTAACAGTACTGGTAATAACCCTGTACATATTTTTCATCTGTATTTAAAGTTTTCAGGGGTGAAATTGGACAAAATCTAAAATTCCCATTAACTACCATATCTATCTATCGCTAGACACTTCAATCCTGTAAGGGGTGGCCATAAACAAATTGCCTCCATGTTGCCCTGTCTAATGCCATTTCACTGCCCTGCACCTAGCTCACACCTCCCCCTTTGTCATATAGCTACCTCTTCACTCCATCCCTCCATCTCATCCTCAGTCTCTCACTCTCCCTCCCTCCCTCCACCTCATACACTCACCTCATCAGTCTCTCACTCTCCATCCTCTCCACATGGCCAAACATTAACAAGTGCTGATAATTTAATGATGAGGATTTAGTTTTAATACAGTACTTATCGATCTGAAAGCTGACCAAGACTGGTAACCATCTGTCCCTGTTTGCATAAAAAATTGCAGAGGTTTGACCATTAATACAGTACCGTATCTACAAAATTATGCATTTCTCAAACTTCTAAAACCGATCACTGTGATTACTAGGTTACAGTGTAATCTACAGATATGTGCAACCGTAAATTATAAGCATGGGAGCTCCTAGATTTTCACCAAATATCTCACCAAATACAGTAATAGTAATTCATGAAAACAAACAACCTGTGAAAGAACAATATAGATATGAAGTCTGCAAAGATTCTCATCTGTTATTCCCTTAGCCACAAATTTACCAAATGAATAGGTGGTAGTTGTGGTTGATCTTCAAAGTTTGCTATAAGAATGCTAAATTTTAAGCTAGGTCTGAAATTTGCCCTGGTTAGGTCCAGTGGATGTGGCTCTCTCTGTTATGTTACATTGGTTACGACTGATCCCCCCCCCCCTTAAATCTGGTGTGGGCCCAGGTTGCCAGTAAATATTCAACTTTCTCTCTTCCATACTGCATGTAATTTGCAACAGATGCTATAGCAAAGGTGTTGTACAAATTATGGTGAAAATTTGAAAGAGCCCCTGTGCACATAATTTGGAACTGTACTTATCAATAAACTACAGCCCAATGATCACAGTAATCAGGAAAGTTGCACATATGAGTAATTTTGAAGAACGATGAAACTCCGTCAGTTTTACAAGCAAACAGCTGCCCATCTTGCCTGGATGTCAGATGGAATCGGCAGCAAGATCAACCCATCACCAGTCGTTCGGCCGTAATTAACCAAACCTTTTAACCTAACAACTTCACCTAAATTACTGAATTTAACTTAACCTAACCAGAACACTTGGAGACAAATGGGTTTTGGGGCCAAATTAAACTGGTGACCCCTGAAAGATGCTACCATCACTATCTTGACCTTACTGTCCTTAGCATCATACAAGTACTTCTGTGGAATTTTGGTGTCATAAATTAATTATATATACTGTATATATAAAGTAGGCGCGGAAAGTATTGACGTTTTTTTTTTGCCGACATCATTCTTGTTCGCGTTAAGTGAAGTAGGGTCAATACTACCCTCCCCTGTGATGCGAAATGAGCTGACGCTTTTTCAGCGGGAGCTGGCAACCCTGCTTGATAGGTTTGGCACCACAGGAGCAGGCTCAGTAATGTTTGGGCAGCCACAGGAGGAGGATTGTCTCTGTGTGTGATGCACCACGAGGGCATGTTTTGACTCAAATAACACAGTTATTTGGTTACCTACCACATTCTCATCATGCCTAAAGTAACCACAAGCAATGACAAACATGCGGAAGTGATTACTTTATACAAAGATGGCCACAAACTCCCATATATTGCAAATCAGATGGTGTCAGACTGAGGACAGTGCAGAGACTGGTGAAGCGGTTCAAGGACAGTGGGGAGGCCATTCCTCCCACCCCACTTTCCAAGCCTGGGAGACCTCGTAAGACAACCTTCAGGACCCGTCAGCTGATCTCAAGGCAAGTTAGCAAGGATCCAAGGCTAACAGCACAGGATTTAAAAGAAAAGAACCCACAGTTGCTGGCAGATGTGTCTGTCAGAAGTGTGCAGCAGCTGTTGCATGACGATCTGGGCTACAGGAGTTTTTGTGCTCGTAAAAAACCACTGCTAACTGCACTTCAGAAGAAAAAGAGAGTAAATTTTTGTAAGAAATATCTTGCCTGGAGTGAGGAGCAATGGAAAACTGTGCTTTGGAGTGATGAGTCAACATTTACTGTCACTGGTACCCCTTCATCACAAGTGTACTGCAAACCAGGCAGTGACCCCCTGGATCCTAAGTACACTTCCAAGTTTGTTAAATACCCAGCCTCACTCATGGCTTGGGGCTGCTTTACATATTATGGTGTTGGTAGGTTGGTAATTCTACCTGCAAATGAAAAAGTGAACCAGAACAATTAGTTGGAGCTCTTATGTGATGTTTTAAGTGACTCTTTTGATAAAACCAAGGCAAGAGTATTTATGCAAGATTCTGCCCCTGCACATGTTGCAAAGTCAGTGAAACAGTGGCTAACAGACTGTGAGGTTCCCTTTATTCGAGATTGGCCCAGAAACAGCCCAGATATCAATCCCATTGAGAATTTATGGGCGCACATGAAGCGGCAGCTGCGTAGTATGGACACATCATCTTTGCCTAAACTTGAGGCTGCAGCTATGGAGCAGTTTTAGTCCGTCTGTTCTGCAAAACTACGCCATCAGTCTCCCCAGACGCCTTAAGAAGATAATAAAGGTGAAGGGGAATGCCAGTAAATACTAAATTCAATGGTGAGTGTTAATTTATTTGTTTCTCCTTGCTAACCACAAGAATGTTTTCTTTTTTTAAGATGGCGTCAACACTTTCCGCGCCTACTGTATATATATAAAATCATTAAACTAAATCATCATAAAATTATCATCATTTGTCAATGGAAACTCTCCTATACCTTGTCCCATTTTACTGTTATAGAAACTAACAAAAATGGCTAAAATGTCGAATTCTAAGTTACAGTATGGTGATTCAAACTTAGGAAAATGAGTACAAAACCTTAACATCAGATTTCTAAGAAATAACAAAAGTGATTCAATTCACTGCATAGTTCTAAGTCATCTTTCTTCTGCAGATTTAAAATTAGTGAGGTATTGTGGGGTCTTTAATGTGTGCTGTGCTACTACAATTTGTCCATTAAAAAC
>JAGKTI010032506.1:0-11883 GCA_018397915.1 Birgus latro
GGAAAAGCCTGGAACCACAACAAATAATATCATTTATACTTATAATTTTATTCAAATTTGTTGAGACCTCTTAAACATAAAAGTGTAATTACTGGGAGCAAATTTCATCAATATCTTGTAAACAACAACCCACAAATCTCATGCATAAACATTCTGGGTCAAAAATGCCTACTATTCCACTGTGTCCAACTTCACAGGTGTAAAAAATAAAAAAATAAAAAAAAAAAAAGTCAAAGCATACAAAACCTATCTCAGCTTTGGAATACTAGTCAGGAGAGTAAGTAAAGGAGGTGAAAAATTAGGCAAACTTTTGTTCCTGACTGCACCACCATTATGTACTGGATTTCTAAATAATAGAGGTAACAAGTAATATCATTACCTAGCATTAAATGTTGTCATGAAACTTAACCCCTTCACTACTGCAACATACTCAGTACAGAAAGTCCTTGTTATATGTCAATGATGTTCCAAGTCACAAATGGTTTTAATAACTGATAATTAATGTACACTGGAGGAAACTGGCAAATCATCTTTTTAGTCAAAAGTTTTATCTTGTTGCAACTTTATTCCTCACTATATCAATGGCCACTGCTTTTCTGAACTGTTTGCTTGCAATCCTCTCCCACTATGGTGAGCCCATCTGATAATGCACTCTCACCCCTTGTTTGTCCAACTCTCTAATGCTGAGTAAACTGATACTCTCATTTCTTTATATATGCAACTCAGGAACTGTCTTCCTCAATCCCTATTTCTCCCTGCATATGATTTCCAGTCTTTTAACATGTCCACGTATCTCAAAAAGAATGGACCTTGAATTTGGCTCTCCTTTACGGTTTCCTTGAAAGAATATTTATTTTTGGGGGGAGGTGGAATGTGTGCGCAAGACATTCACTAGGGAAATCTGTGCAGCATGTGAGGTGGTGTGTGGGGTGGAGAGAAGGCCAAAGAGGGTGCAAGCAACAGCATATTGGAATGAAAAGGTGAGACAAGCTGTGGCGCAAACGAAGAAAGCATATACTGTACAGTATATAGCGAGTGGATGGGAAGCAGAGGAATGGAGGAAGTTGAGAGACAGAAGAGAGAGTTATAGCAGACAGGAAGAGAGGGGTGAAAAGATTAGTGAGAGTAAGAAAGTGGATGAGGAATTTGGAAGGAATCTGAGTGTAAAGTGGAGGAAATGTAAGAAAATGTTCTGGAAAAAGATAAAGAAAGACAGGGTAATAGAGCAGATAATTGGGGAGTGAAAGATAAAAATGGAAGAATGCTAGAGGAGAAGGAAGAAAAGGCGAGCAGATAGAGGGAACACTTTCAAGAACTGTAAAACATAGAAAATGAAAGTGATGCGAGGATAAGTGGCTGGGGAATGTCTGGGAGAAGGAAAGAGGTGAGAAGAGAGGAAGAAATCAGTAGGATGGAAGTAGAGGAAGCAATGAATTAAGTCAAAATGGGGAATGCCCCAGGAACTGATGGAGGGTTTGGTGAAATGCTGATGCATGGGAGATAGTAGCAGAATGGATATGGAAGATGTGCAGATTGGCCTGGCAGGAAGGCAGAGTCCCGGAGGATTGGATGTCAGGTATAATCATTCCTCCGTACAATGGAAAAGGGGAAAAAGAAGTGTGTGGTAATCATAAGGGCATTTGTCTTCTTAGTGTAATAGGACAAGTGTATAGTAGGATACTTACTGACAGAGTTAGGGAAATAACAGAAGAATTAGTTGGTGACGAACAGGGAGGTTTTAGGTCTTTAATGGAAAAGTTTCTAGAGAAGGGAAAGAAGTTGTATGTGACCTTCACGGATTTGTAGAAAGCATATGACAAGGTGGATAGACAAAGAATGTGGAAAATATTAAAAATATAATTATGGAGTAAATGGGAAGTTGTTGAATGACATGATGAGTATGTATGAGAGGGCTAAGGCTGCAGTGCATGTGGATAGTGAATTAAGTGAATTATTCTATTTGAATGTTGGATTGAAACAGGGATGTGTCACGTTCCCATGCTTGTTCAATCTGTATATGGATGGGGTTGTAAAGGAGATACAGATAGGGCAGCAGATGATGAAGTGGCTTTAATGAGAGAGGGCAACGTTTAGAAACTCCCTGTACTGTTGTTTGCAGATGATAGCGTATTGTTAAGTGAAGACGAAGGGGAACTACAAGGTTTAGTGAGTGAGTTCGGCAGTGTGTGTAAGAAACGAAATCTAAAGGTGAATGTAGGGAAGAGTAAAAGTTATTGGCTTTGAGAGAAGTGAAGTAACTGGATGTACAGTGATGTTCGATGATAAGGAAATGGAAAATGTAAGTGCATTTAAGTACAGTACTTGAGTAGTGTGATGAGTACGAATGGAAGTTTGGAGGGTGAAGTGCTTGAAAGGGTACAACAGGAAAGAAAGGTTGCAGGTTGTTTGAATGCAATGATAAGAAACTAGGAAGTGAGCATGGAAGTAAACAAGTCGCTGCATGACAGTATTGTGATACCAACTCTAACGTATGGAAGTGAAGCTTGGACCTTATTGGGAAGGCACAAATCAAGAGTGAGAGAAGTGGAAATGAGTTATCTGCCAGGAGCAAGTGGAGTTACACGGAAAAAAAGACTGACAAATGAGGAAGTGAAGAAGCATCGTTTGTGTGGATGCAGATGTGACAAAAAAACATTAGGAGAAATTCACTGATATGGTTTGGCCATGTGGAGAGGATGGAGAGCAGGAGACTAATGAGGAGAGTGTATGTGTGAGGAGGAGGGGGGAAGAGGGAGGGGGAGACCAAGGCTGAGATGGAGTGGAGAGGTATATAAGAGAGGGGGATGTGAGCTGGGAGCAGGACGGTGAAATGGAGGGGGACCAGGCGACACAAAGAAAATTAGGTTATGATCACCCTTTACGGGATTAAGACATCTGGCAAGAGAGAGATTTTTTTTATATCCAGTCTCCAGTTTTTTTTTTTTTTTTTTTAAAAAAAAAAAAAGATGGAACTTCAACAAGCAATCCTTATACTGCTTAACGTGAATTTAATTGCATTTAAAAAAAAAAAAAAAAAAGACAAAAGGATAACCTATAATGAGAACTATTTGCATTCATACTCTTAATTCACTGTAAAAAGTACCTCTTGCAATGAAGATGCTAACAGACTTTTAAAAATCCATATGAGTACTGTATTTCCTAAAACTGTACATCATTTGATGGCTGCAAGTATGTAAAAGTAGAAGAAATCATTTTACTGAAAGGGTTGAAGCTGTATATGAACAGTCTTCATTACATGTCACCTTTTATTTTTTAATATTTTTTGCGACTGAGTCCACAGTAATTTACAGAAAAATGCCAATTATAGTTACTAGCTCCCTTAATTTACAGTACTGTACCAGCTGTTTGTAAAGTGATATTTTGGAAGACATCACCGACATATATTATGGACTTACTGTACTTTATTACAATGTTACAAACTGCCAAAGGATACTTGTTATAACAATATAAGGAACAATATAATTAGAATAACAGTAACTATCATACAGCACTACAAAGTGCTGATAAAACTAGGAGATTAATACAGTTGTAACAATCGTTGTCATCATCATCAGCCGTTGAGGTCCACTGCAGGACCGGCCTATCCCTATCGAAGCAGGGACGATACAGCCATGTATCTCTACCCAGTGGCTTAGGCTGTCTGGCAGAGACTGTATGTAGGGTGAGAAGTGCTTGTGAGTGTAACTGTTGTGTTGTAGTAGCTTTGGATGTGTGTGTAGTCTGTGAACCAAGTGTAATTGGCCCGCCTTAAGCCGACTGGGTGCAAGCATACTAGTATGCGACACTGGTTCAACCACAGCACCCCTTGTGTCCGCCAAAGTGGTCAGTGGCTTGGTGAACACTTTCCAAAGTTTTTACAACTTTGGCGGGAGGCGAACCCGCGCCCACCAGCGTGCAAGAAGCACACTCTGCCACTGTACCACAGAGGCTCCAGTTGTAACTATAATACAGTATTCTACATTAATAATATTCTGACTACGGCATTACAGTAAAACACATCACAAAAATATACTTTCAGTTAAAAATAAATCTATACAATATTACACAATATTAACAAGCCATCTCATAACTTAATTTCCTTCACTATGATACGATATAATTTTATTCTTGCTATCTCAGATGATTTTATTCATCTCATGGGAAACTTTTTGACTGGGGATAGACACAGCCTTGATAAACTGCTGCTCTATAGAAATCATAAGCTAAATAAAATACATTTGGTTAAAATGAGAAATAAAAAGATCGGCATCTGGCAATAAATAGATAGACAGATTAACTGTAAGGGTTTATAATAATCATCCAAGACAACTTACAAAGCATAATTTGGCAATTTTACTCCTTCAGCCTGAGGATATCATTCCATTTCAGTCTTACTAGCTCCTGACAATTTTACAGAACTTTAGATAAACACTATAAACTGAAGGAGTTACGATACAGCTTCAATTAATTATCTGTGCAAAGGTGTTTGGAGGTATCAAGAACAAACTACAAATATGTTACACTACCAAAGGGGTGACCCATTAAGCCCACACCTATCTTTTTAGCTTTGTTCTTTCTACCTCCTGACAGTTTTATTCAGCTTAAGGGAGAGGTTTTGTGGTGGGAGAGAGAGTTCAGTTGCAGCCTTGATAGACCCCTCTGATATGACAGTTTTTTCCCCAACTGAATTTAAAAAATAAAAAATAAAAAAAATAAAAAAAATCTGGTGTTTTGTCTCCAGCCTGATTCTTGTGGTCCTAAGAGGCTCCCAGGCACCTTTTCTTTATCACTTTATTTCTACATAACAGTATTAGAAGATATACAAAGCACCAACAAACACTGAAGGTCAGGACCTCAAGATGCAATATCAAATTGGAGAGAGAGAGAGGCAGGCTAGTATATTCTCACACATGGCACATCAGATATTCTCTGTATGTATGTATGTATTGCAGTGACCAATCTGCATGCATCAAACCCCTTCAATCCAGTGATGCTCCAAACAATTACAGTACATTGAACTTAGGGAGATGTTTAATAGTGAAGGGGTCAGTAAAAGGTTTATTTAACAGTTTAACCCTCTTGCTCAAAAAGTCTGAATATAGATCCTCTTCCTCCAAAAGTTTGGATATACAGTATTAAGATTAAAATAGGAATATAAGTCACCAGACTGAAGGGGTTAAGTGATACGATACATTTATATTAAACATATGTAACTAAAACTGCAATAAAAAAAAGGAAAAATACAAAAGCAGGAAGTGGAGCTTTCTCAACCCCATGACAATAAGGCACTTGATGTCACAAAATAGACAACTGGTAATTTCTACCAGCCAACCCATACCAGATTAAAGTCTCTGGTGACAAACAAATAATCAATTCTATGTGTACTACCACAAGCAGAAGTTCTCCAACAATCCCCTACCATCATTGTTACACCTTCCATCTTTCTCATACTCCTGAAGCAGAGAGTATCCTTCCTTCCCATACTCTTTAGCTGTATGCTTCACATTGTCATCACATAAAAATATTTAATGTATACCACGTTCCATTGCCAAAGCCAGCAGGGAAGTGGTGGTGTACTTATCATCATGATTATACATGCTTCCTCATGATTATGGATTGAACTTAGATCACACTGGGTAATGGCCACATAAATTTTAGTGCTCTTCATAAAACTATGGCATACATATCACCTCAGATGCTGATAAGGCAGCAGTTTAGACTCACTTGCATTTACAGTAAAATTAAATAAAATATATTAAATTTTAAATCAAATAAAAAAGCTGCAATGTCAGAAAATACGACCATTAAAGGGAATAATATACTGTGTAGCTCGATCGGCAGAGAGTTGGCTTGCAGTCCCGAAGGACCTAGGTTCGAATCCTCGCTGAGGCAGGGAACAGTTTAAGGATTTGAATTTCATTAAATCAGGCTTTACTGATCTACCAGAAGACCCGCCGACATGTCGTAAAAATAACCCCGCTAATACCAATACACCAGTCCTGTATGAGACAGCCCTAGCATGTATTCAATATGGACGGTGGGTGTTAGCGCCGAAGTGGTGACATGTAGAGGTTAGGAGGACGGCTGGGCCTTGATAGCAGGCTGTAAAGCCTATGCCCAGAGTCGGACACATAAAAAAAAAATAAAAAAAATGCAAGCTCATTTCACCACTGGCACACAACACCTTAAACATTATCATAACACAAACTTAACCATCAACAGACCTACAGTAATGGCCTCTATTCTTATGGGCTTGACATCTTCCCTCAGAATACAATTCCCAATTTAATCTTCTTATTTACATATGATTTCAGTCTTGAGGAGGTTTTTGGAACTCAAAGGGTTATGTATGGTCTTCATTAACCCCTTCACTGCTGGTGGTCTATTAAAAGTTGAATAAAATCATCTAATGGTAGCAACACAGAATGTGTCATCAAACTGAAGGAAGTGGCCCCTTCAATTTGGTGATATGCATTTAATCTTATTCCTGCTACAATATTATTTTATTCAACTTACAGGCAATGTCTTGAAGTGAAGTGGGTTGCATCTCCATTAAAAAAAAAAGTAAAAAAAAAACAGGTTTAATATAATAATCTAGAGACAACCACTATGAAAGAAGCCAATGTACTACAAAGATTAAAAATGCTCCCCAGCACCATTTTCTTACCAGTTAATTATGTATGGTGGTATACTTGAAGATGCTCTGTATGTTTTTTAAAACCATATCATGTTGATATTACACAGAATACAAATAATCATCATAATAAGAGGATAAAATATTCAAGAAATGGTAACAGCCAATACCACATTATTCATCTTTGGTGTGTATAAGCCTCTATGTTTGGATACTGTAGTCCAGGTAGGTGATAAGCCTACACCTCTAATGCCACTATAAGCCTGAAAACTCCACCAGCCAACTATTGGAGATTCAGGATGATGCACATCCTACCTACTTACCTGCATATCTATCCACCTTCCTACTCACCTATCAGCATGAATACTGTACCTCCCCCTTACCTACTTTCCACTCTACATTCTTAGCTACTACTATCTACCCATCTATCTGTAATTATTTACGTGCCTACAAGCCTACCTAAAGGTCATGAACTAGCTCCAACTGGTGACTCAACAGGCCTGCATTCTTGTCAACTTATGCAGATGTAAAGCACCTCTCAGTGATATATTTTGCACACTACACCTTACCATTCTCTTGAAAGTTATTTATGGTTTTGTAGCTAATACTTACACACATCAAAAATATAAACCAGACAATTAACATATCATCATCATCCAAACCTATTTTGCCTTGTATAGAGAGGAGCAAGGAGACACATGGCAAGGCTATTCAGTCCTGACATTAAAGGAAATGGTGACCATCCTTACTTGCCCCTAAGTGGCATTATGCAAGCAATTAATCCCAACCATCCCTCCACACAGTCTCAACCTGGTTGGAGCAACTCAGGCCAATAAACCACCAGGCTTCATTTGGTTACAAATTAACAAGTCATATGCAGAAATAAGCAGATAAGGAAGAGATACTGTACTTAGGAGCCATCTTAACCAACGAGAAGTTGGAGCTCGGATCATAATATCAGAACTAACCCCTCCACTTCATTTATACACTTGTTTTAAGCTTATTACATTCTGGCAATTTTAACTATAAGGGTTAGATTATAGTCTAAATTAACTCTTATCAGAAGACATTCCTCCTTGAGTTAAATCGTCTGGGAACAGCATAACTAAAATACAAAAGACCTCTGACTGAAGGGACTAAGATGTGGAATACAAAAGATACTACTATGGAAGAGGTGCTGTGAAGCCTCTCAATGCCTATAACCCACTGAGGCTGGGGATGTCATCTTTGTTTTACTCCTGTTATCTCCTGACTATTCTATTCACCTTAGGATACTCTTTCAGTGCTGGAGGAATTAGATACATCTTTAATAAACACCCATATGACAGACCCTTCTTAAGCTGAATAATATCATAGCAGTAGGGGTAAACTAAAAGAATGGCACCTGCACTGAAGGGGTCGAAGATCATATTCTTGCTGGTTTGGGAGGCTTTCTATCACCTCTTCCTTAACTATTTCCTTTGCATACTACAGCTTTTTATTCTCTTGTATGTTATCCATGTCTTTTTATAATATCAGAACAGACTGCATAAATAACACATGACAATATACAGTATTTACATATGCCAGAGATCAAGCAACATGGACACTCAGACAGCCACCATTAGGTGACCAAGGCTGACACATGCATGTTGGAGCCTTTATAAATGGAACAAAACCAAACAAAAATAAACTGGTAAGGAAATGGTGCTACGGAGTATCCTTAACTAATAAGAATACAGACCTCAGGCCAACAATGGGTCTAAAAATTCAACAGCTGCCTCTCCACCCCCAACTCCCCAATCTTAGAGCTCTTTAGCACCTTCTACAATATCAGCACAAACTTAACCTTAACCACAAACATGTAAAACATCTATCATCCAATCCATTACTGCCCCATCTGAAGCATACAAGCTTCAACAAAGTCCTCACAAGTTCCCTCTCTTTTCCATATCATATACAACAGTAAATACTTCAAAGATAAAAATAACTCAGCTTCTACCTTCTACTGACACAAACTCAAAACTACAAACAGCCTGAGCTTTTGGGCGGCCGTGGTCAATGAAGCGTTCCAACACCTTACACACTTAATAAGGAACATGATTATAACAAGCCATTGCACTATTTGTATTCCTCCACCTTTGACTCTACACCACTGTAAAGTCTGCTGACACTGTGGAACTCAAAGCTCTTTTGGTACTGTAGAGTATCTTTTAAATAAACACTGAGGCTGGAGAGGGATTCCTTCACAGTGGCACCATTATAACAGGATGCCCAGTTATATAAATGTCCCTCAGCTCCCCTCTCTTTGCTGACAGGAAAATGATGGACAGTATAAAAGAAAGATAAAGCACCATCAGTCTGCAGCCCACCCAGTTCAACAACAATTGTATTTGTATCTTCCAACTTCCAACCCTGAACCAGAGCAGCCTGTGACACTGTGGGACTCAAGCATTTTTGGTATTATTCCTACACACATTTCTTTACTGCACACTGCATACTTAACAAGGAATATGATTATAACAAGTCATTACACAGCATTTGTATCCCCAAACTCCCTAACCCTTGACCAGTGTGGACTCTGTGACACTGTGGAACTTTAAGACTTTTTTGGTTTTACACATTCATGCTTCGTTAAACTTTATGTACTGTACTTAACACTTTCAGCCTCACAAATGCATCTGAGCAAGGATATTTTGTCTGCATCAAGGGTGAAATCTGCAGTGCTTGATGTGTTATACCTTTTAATTACGAGCCAGGGGTGTCTGTGATGATAACAATGTGCGGGTTGAGCAAGTATGAAACGATGTGCGTGCTGAATGTGTACAATTCAAATCCCTTCATTATCATCACCACCTAAGGATGGTGTACAGTAATAGCTGACTGAGGAATCTGTGTCCTTGGAACACACAGAATATAAATGGCTAAGGGTGAAAGTCTTAACCAGGAACATATGTACCACCCAACTAACCCTAGACCAGAGTAGACTCAGTAACTCCGTGCAACTCAAGTTCCTTGAGTACGTTGTCGAGGTAGTGAGGGTCAGGGTAGCCATGGCCACTGTAGTTGTCCCATTCAGTCTTGTGGTGGATCTCGTTCCAAGTGACGCAGTCCTCCATCCCCAGTGTCACTGACCTCCCTATGGTGAAGATCAGACGTCGACGCCACGCCTCACGAAGCAGTCGCACCACCTCGGGTAAGCAAAAATATAACATCGTTCATCATCACATTCAGGGGTATATTCTGGGAGGCATATGAATGAGAGTGGTGTGAATCTGAGGAAGGGTAGCCTGATGGCAGAGGACTGGGTGATATGAAGAGGGACAATTTCATACAGTTGTACAGGTATTGATAAACCAGCCAGCTCTGCTGCCCAGTTATGTAAATATCCCTCAACTGCCAAATTATATAAATACCTCTCACATTTCTCCCTATCCCCCAGACTGAGGATGATGGACTGCAGGAACAAGACAGTTTAGCATGCAGTTCATCATGTTCATATCTACGTGAGCCTGAGTCTGGGGCCACAAGGAGGAAGAGGTGCTAGAGAACAATATAAACTGTTATGGAAGAGGTGCTGGACATAAATGTAAAGTGCTACTAAAAACCCTCTTACACTACTGAGAAAATGCCCCAAACAACTGGTGCAAGACATGGAAGCTATTAAGGACAGGGCACAGAAATGGAATGGAGAGGGAACTGACTTGGCTGGATGAGTTAATGCATGGAGGTGACTATTACAAGTATTTGCTACCCCCAACTTCAACTTGAAATCAATAGACTGACTTTATCTGACAGGTAGTTTGAAGCAAATCAATGAAAAACATATAACAAACCATAGATGATAGGAGGCACTACCATGAAAGTGAAACATGGCTACAAGCTTGGTAACCATCCATTCTTAGGCAGTAAACTCAGCCACAAGCAAATAAAGTCAAAGTTCAACCTGAGACTCTAAACAGTTTTACAAATCTTATTATACATTTAACATCCCTTTTTCCCAACTGTATCCAGCAACTATTTGAAAGTAATTAGCTGGGTAATTTTGCACTTAATATAGTTTTCAGTTCACAGAAATCACCAGCTATACCATGGCTTACCTCAGTGTGGGGATTTCTTAATGGGAAACATGCCATCAATTTTTAATGCAAGTTATGCACAATAAAACATGTGTACATGGTTAGGCCTGTGAAGTGAAGCTATGATTTTAGGAGTCTAAATGATGTGTAACTGAGTGTTTGACTCATTTTACTGGTCCTGTTGATAGTTCTCTCTCTCTTTTGTGCATTCTCTTTCCTTGTTTTCAGAACTCTACATCACCTCATCCTGCCATGAAAAATGTGACAGCAACAACAATGACGACAACTGATGATGATGATTTAATTGCAAAATGGCAACAGTAGAGTCCATTTCATCTTGAGGTGCAGGGGCCTGAGGCTAGGTCAGTGTGGTCCAGTAGAGTAACTTTAAGAGTAGGTGACAGTTGTACTGTTCTTCCCTTGATGGCACTGCATGACTGAAAAGCCTCCAGTCACCATATGGGCATAAAATCTGAGCATGGGCACCACTGTAACTGGGACATTCTAACCACAAGAACATCAGGCACGTATGATGTGAAAAATGGTGGCTAAAAGTTGGTGCCATACCTTCTGTCCCTTGTCATTGTTGGGCACGTATGCAGTGCGAGGGAAACCCACGGCAAAGTACGGACGGCCTGGATGAGGATGTTCTGGTCCCTGCGTACCTCCAGTAATACTGAAATAGCCAATAAGAATTGCACATTTATTACAACCTAACAAAGATTCCTGACCCCTTACGGTACCTCCTTGATGGCCTAAAATCTTCCATCTTGACTGCTAAGTTATAACAAGAGGTCAACACAAGAATATACACCCATACCTCAATTCCCAGCAGTGTTTTACCAGTGGGAGTGTTCGGCCAGCAAGTATGTCGGATATCGAAGCAATTTTCCCCATTAGATACTGAAGAAAAGCCAGAGATGCATTCCAGGTCAAAACCCACACTCTCACATACATTACTCACCCAACAGAGACTGACATAGAAACACTATGGTAATGTTATTATCCTCATAAACAATGCCACTGCTAAAAAATGAGACATCAAACATCACATGCAGGTGGGTAAGGTGGGTGGGACATGAGGTGTGAGATGCTTCTGGGCAACTGACAGGCAGGCAGCATGCCAAGTGGGGGTGGGGGAGGACAGGAGGAGGGGGAGGGAGACAAGCAGGAGTGGGGGAGGGTGGGGGG
>JAGKTI010032507.1:0-11883 GCA_018397915.1 Birgus latro
CGTCGCCGCATTCCACTCCCTAAAGGAAAAGCTTGTTTCCTCCCCCATCGTCGCCTTCCCCAACTATGACCTTCCATTTAGGTTGTACACCGACGTGTCCCTGGTGGCCATAGGGGCCGTCCTGGCCCAGGTCCAGAAAGGGCGCGAGCACATCATAGCTTGCGCCAGCCGCACCTTAAACCCCGCCGAACGCAATTACGCGGCTAACAAACGCGAATGTTTGGGGGGTCATCTGGGCCCTTGATTACTTCAGGGCCTATCTATCGGGCACCAGCGTCACCATCATCACGGACCACCAGTCCCTCCAGTGGCTGTGGAAATCAGCCACCCACAACGCCCAGCTCCTCCGCTGGCGCGAATCACTGGAGGAGTTTGATTACGAGATCGCGTACCGGCCTGGGAAATTACACACCAACGCCGACGCCCTCTTCCGCCTGCCAGTACAATCGCTCCTCCCTCAGTCTGATTTGATCCAACACTGGCAAGATCAAGATTGACCTCCCTGGATTCCCCAGCACCTTTTCAACAAACTCCACCTGCAAGTGGACCAACTCTTCACGCCTTCAGGTCACGTTGTCCTTGACCCAGACTCCGCCGTGAGCGTCCTCACTCACCTCCACTCGGACAATGGTATCCACCTGGGTACAAAGAGGCTGACTCAGGTCTTCAATGACCTCTACTGGGCCCCCAACCCCAATACTCTAGCCCAGCATTTCACCCAGGCGTGTCGAGCATGCTGCCTAGGGAAGGACATTACCCGCACAGCGGGTCCTACCAGCAAAATTACCGCCCACAAGCCCTGGCAGCTTTTATCCGTTGATGTTGTCGGGCCCCTGCCACCTAAATCCGGCTACCGTTACATCGTCACCTTCGTCGATGTGTACTCAAAGTTCCTTATCGCTTGCCCGGCCAAGGAACACACTGCCATCGCCATAGCCGACGCCCTCATGCACCACGTCTTCCCCTACTTTGGCATCCCCCAGGCCATTCACTCCAATAATGCCCCTGAATTTACGGGCCAAATCTGGAAAGAACTGTCCGTCCTGTTTGGGTTTTCCATTTCGCACTCCTCCCCATACTGGCCCCAAGGAAACGGGGTATGTGAGAGGAGCCATCAAACCCTCTTAAACCAAATTAGGACTCGGATCCAGAGCACCCAGGATCAGGAATGGCCTGCCCACCACATCAAAGTCATCCAGTGGGGGATGAACACCTGCCCCCGCAATGATGGCATCAACCCATACGAACGGGTATTCGGAGAGGCGCCCCTCCTGCTCCCTCTCCGACAACATCTCCAACCCCCCGCCCCGTCCTCCCTCGTGGACCCCTTATATCACCTGAAGCGTCGCCTGCAACACCTGCACGGCTACCAGGACGCTCAGATAGATTCCTCCCTTACTAACCCTTACAAACCAGGTGAGGAGGTCTTCGTGGCCTGCTTGCCCACCCCTAGTATGGTTGCCCCTCGCTTTATGGGGCCATATGTGGTCACGCAGGTCCCCAATCCCTTTCAAGTCGTCATCGACTACCACGGGACACCACGTATCTACAGGAATCGCCACGTCCCCCCCTCCCGTGACTCCACCGGGCCTTCCGCACCCACCCCAACCACGAGAGCGGTCCCACGCCAACCGCTCCCCAGGAAGAGCCCTTTGTTTATTATTCCTCTCCCTCCCCTTCCACCCCAGCTCCCA
This sequence comes from Birgus latro, assembly GCA_018397915.1. Taxonomy (NCBI): domain Eukaryota; kingdom Metazoa; phylum Arthropoda; class Malacostraca; order Decapoda; family Coenobitidae; genus Birgus; species Birgus latro. The sequence goes on from JAGKTI010032507.1 coordinate 1,695, forward strand.
CCGCCACACCACCCACTCCACGTGCTCACCGCACACCTGCCGGAAATGCCACGCCGGCCTCCCCGCGCTTTACGCCCAGCCCAACCCCCACCCCGCCGACCTCACCAACCAACCATACCCCGCTACCTGCACTCCGCCTGCCCCCACCCCGCCTTCCCTTTCCTCATCACCGCCCACTCCTCAACTAACCATGACCACAACAAGTTCCGGGCACGTTTCACGCCTACCCGTGCGCTTCACTTCAACCCCTATGCCCACCCATTCGCCCCGTAGCGACCAACCGCCCACCCCACCCTCCAATACCACCCCAATATCCCTCCTTTCTCCACACCTCGTGTGGAAGAACCCTCCCCACTCTATTCCCAGGGGAACACCACACCCACACTCCACCTGCAATATAAGCCGCGCCAGGCTGCCTCTGGCCAGCATTCGCTTCCAGGACACCACTGCCACCACCACCATGCGTGTCATCAGAGTCACCTGGATTCCCACCTTCGGGTGAAATCTACGTGTGAGGAGCACGCGGCACCTACTATATCTCTTCCAGCAGGCGAACCAGCCTTCCACCCTACGGTTCGCCTACGTGCTCCAGCTCACCGCCAACGTAGCCTCCAACCATTGGACGTCCTTCCTCAGCCACCTCAACCCTATCCACAGGACGGCCAACACTCACCTGTACCACCTCCAGTCACGAGGCCGTGACTTCAACACAGAGGAGGGTGGTGAAATACAGGAGTTAGGGGTTGGAGCCGTCAACCACCGGCAAGTGGAGCAGATGACACGAGATCCCCCAACCCCCCCCCAGATCACCGGGGGATTACCGCCAGCGCAGCGCGGCTGGGAGCAGGAACGACCTACCTGTTCAACTTCCCGGTGCCCCTCTTGTGCTCAGGTGAGGGCCCGCAAAGGTAGCAGTCACCGACACCTTGTCTCCGGCTGGAGCACAGCTCTGCAGGTAAGGGGGTGGAGTTTACAACTCCACACAGCGCCGTGGTACCGGCCATTGTCCGTTCCCCAGCTGTTTCCCCGCCACACGGCTGCGACACGGACGCATGTCGGTCAGGCAGGATCGGCCAACACTCGTCCGTCTCCTGTAGGCGTTCCCCCAAGAGCGGCACCGCGGTATCGGCCACGAGCCGTACTGGGCATGAGGCAGGATCGGCCATAGTCCGTCCCTCAGCTGCTAGTGACCTAAGCTCATCGGCACAGGCCATAGCCGTCCCAGAGCTCACCTCGGTGTCAGCCACGAGCCACGCCAGGCCTAACACAGTGCAGGCCACAAGCCACCAGGAAAGTAGGCCCAACACAGTGCAGGCCACAAGCCGCCAGGAAACAATCTCTCCCTGTGCCCTCTCGGCGTCAGCCACGAGCCACGCCAGGCCTAACACAGTGCAGGCCACAAGCCGCAAGGAAAGTAGACCCAACACAATGCAGGCCACAAGCCGCCAGGAAACCAGGTCTAACTCAGTGCAGGCCACAAGCTGCCAGGAAACTATCTCTCCCTGTGCCCTCTCGGCGTTGGCCACGAGTCATGCCAGGCCTAATACACTGCAGGCCACAAGCCGCCAGGAAACCAGACCTAGTGCAATGCAGGCCACAAGTTGCCAGGCAGCTACCCTCACGGTCACGCAGGCGTCGGCCACGAGTAATGCCTGGCCCAGTACAGAGCAGGCCACAAGCCGCCAGGAAACTACCCTCCCTGTTACCCATCAGGCGTTGGCCACGAGTCACGTCGGGTCAGGAGCAAAGCTGGCCATAGTCCGCTCCTCTCCTACGGGAGCACCAGCAGTCGGACAGGACCCTACACCCGAGACATGGCAGGGTCTTACCCAGGACCTTGGTTCCCTACAGCTCCACCAGGGTGACCAGCTGCCAGACCTGAGCCCCAGCAGACCTCACAGCCGACGACGGGCCCCATTCACCACTCCCCTGGCCCGAGCTTCCCGTGAGGCGTCCCTGACGGCGCCGCCGCCCTCGAGCAAATGTTGCAGCCCAGCTGCCCCGGGTTCCAGTCCCCTGGGTCCCCTGTTGGCCCAGGAGTTGCCCCGCACACCAGGGAGTGACCTACTGATGGGCGAGGTCTCCCGACGGCGCTCCCAGATCGGACGTCAGGCCCGGCTCCTAGCCCTCTTCGGGCCGAGCCCTTAACCCCACAGCCACATGTGGGGCCTTGCCCAGGAACACGCCACTCCGCCCCTGTTTCCCTCCTGACGGAGGAATCGACCTGGGCCCATCAGTGTTACCCAAGTGAGTGGACTATCTATTTATATGTGTGTGTACCCTTAAGCTCAGTTTTAGTGTGCATCGACAGGTATCTTACGAGTGATTTCCTACAGTGTATCCTCAAAGTGAAGTGACCAGGAACCCCGAATATGATTGGACGGGCCGATAGATAGAACGTGGCAGGACCTATATTGGAAGGTAGAGCCTGCCGCCCTAGACAGTCTTAGTGATAATCTAGACATGCCCCTTTTGTGTCTTTGTGCCTTGCGCTGGTGTTTACGTTCCCCCTCCCCTGTGTTCAGTTAAACTTGCATCAGCCCCTTGTCTCAGCCACGTGTTTAACCCGGGCATACCAAAATACCACAGTTCCCCCTGTTAATGACCTTTACGGGCAACCCTACCTTTGATAGACTTCTGGCTGCCAGGTACCTGAAATACAGGTGTAACGTAAGGTATATATATATGTAGTGCCGTCCAGTGCTATACGGGTTTTAGAAATTGTGTCAAAACCATTCCTGTGTCCGAAGATATAAATGTGTTGTATGTAACGCGAGTGTCGGGTGAATAGTACCATACTTGAACAAGAAGGTAAAGTGACAAATAGCAATTGTGTACAGTGTTCACTTGCCCCCGGCCAATCCTTTGTAATATCTGTGATGTACCATTGTTCTGTGTTTTATGTCTAGAATACATGTGTGATATTTACTGCCTTGTTTTTGTGTCCAGTCCTACTCTTAGGAGTTACCTCCCTGTCTAGAATAGGGACCCGCTTTAGCCTGCGTATTTGAGGGCGAGAAACCATCCCACAAATACGCAGCATAACACTTTGGGTATTGTGACTAGTTTATAGGTTTGTTTGTAAAACCGCTATGAACGGGTTAGTGGCGAAGCACCTATCTTTGAGCTAAGGTGAAGTATAATGCTTCCCATCATCATCATTATGACGTTTATAAGAATGATTATTAAGGTGTTAAATGTGAGTTTTGTTGACACTTGAGCACTCAAACTTTATAGAATAAACTTCTTCAATCAGTGCTTGACCAGGCAGCCTCCACCATCTTGAATGTTTTGGTTGGTCAGCTGATCTGCTTAGCTTTTTTTCGCCCGATCTGCAGCGCATGGTATTGGCCAAGTAGACACAAAGCTGATCACCCTCCCGTGTTTTGTGCCTATTGTTACGTGCAATACATGCATTGACCAATTGCTTGATTGTTTGCGTGTGTAAAGTGGTGAAAAATGGAGATAAGTGGGATGAAAAGGAGAACTTCGAGCGCAGGTCCAGAACCAAATACCATTTTTCCCATGGGTTTAGTTATTTCTGTGGCATGGATTTCTATGGCAAGGGTGCGGTCCAGACCAATTATCCGCGCCTTAGGCAACTTGACTGTATATGTATATACAAGTATATAGCAGTGATATTAGAGCACACAAATACAACCAAATTCAATAAGTATTAAAAAATGACCCACAGCTTCATGAAAAAAAAAGAAAGAAGATGAAAGTGAAAACAAAGAAAGGTGAAATAGAAAGGGCAGAATCAAAAAGCTTATCAACAATGGACAGAGACAAGAAAAACGAAAGAGAAACATGGAACAGATGATAGAAACCATGAACAAAGGAAAAAGTCTAAAAGAGGTAAGAAGCAAAATTGCACTAGGAAAGCTACAAATTATATCACTGAAAGACAAAAATTGTGTACTCAATACATAAAGAGAGATGATACTGGTGAAGAGAGTTGAAGAATTTTACAAAGAACTGTATGCATCAAAGACAATAGTACTGAAAGGTAGCTTTTCAGTTGAAACAAGTGTAATACCTGAGGTAACACCAGACTAGGTAAACATTTCCTTAAAAGGTAGTGAAAGAGGAAAGGCCCCAGGAGGAAATGGAATAGTGACAGATTTATTGTCGGATGTAGAAGTACAAAACAGGCTCCCCCATGGTGTAACGCAACAGCTATTTTACTTTACAGGAAAGTGAATTCAAAAGAGCTTAGTAACTATTGACCCATTAGCTTTTCCTGGTATTTACAAACTTTTCACTTAAGTTCTTACGAAGAGAATAAATACACATTTGAAAGAAAACCAACCTCGTGAGCATGCAGGATTCCAAAGCAGGTATTTGACTGCTGATCATATACACGCAATGAATCGGATGAGAAAACTACAGAATATAATAAACCACTGCGGTTAGGTTTTCTCGATTATGAAAAGGCTATCGACTCAGTGGAGCACACAGTAATTATAAATTCATTGCGGAACGAGGGACAATGAGAACATTGTAAAATGGCTACAGACAAGTTATATACAGACCCAGAAAAAATTGAGATTGAGAAAGGTGTGCATCAGAGAGATAATGTTTCACTAAAATTATTTACAGCATGCCTTGAATGTTTTCAGAAAGCTAGATTGGTAGAATATGCTGGAAAAACCTTAAACCATTTACTTTGCATTAAACCATTTACTTTGCACATGGCATTGTCCTAATATCAGAAACAGCACAGACATTGCAAAAAATGTTCAATAACCTAAATGGAGAAAGTCTCAGGGTATTCTAAAGATGACCTGGAGTAATAGTACCGGTAATATTTCATCGAAATACACAAAGACCGTCATCAAAATAATCGAAGAAATTCTTGAAGTAGTTCAGGTGTACAGTTACTTGAGGCAAATACTAAAACCAACGGAAGTCCAATACAGCGAAATAAAGACTCATTACAATTGGATGGAAAACTCTCAGTAAACGTAGAGACATCATGAAAAGTAGCTTGCCATCAAGTGTGAAACGAAAGGCAAATACCGAATGTATAATTCCAGCTATGATGAAGGGTTGTGATGGAAACTCAAGAAATAGATGGAAGATCAACTAATCCGTTCTCATAGATCAATGGAAATTTCAGTGTTAGAAATGTCTTTGAAAGGCTGAAAAAAGATCAATTTGAGTGTGAGAGCAGACTAATGTTAAAGACCTCTGGTCATTATAAAAGAACAGAAATGGATGTGGGCAAGTCATGTAGCAAGAATAAGCGATAAGTGATGGAATGAGAAGCTGACTGACTGGATTCGAAGATTCTGCAATCATAACAGAAAAAGGTGAGACTGGAGGTAGAGGTATGAAATAAATACATTTGTAGGCAAAACCTGGCGGAGTTGGCTCGATCAAGAAATCTGTGGAGAAGGTGGGAGGTGGCCTCTGTTCTGCAGTGGACGTGCAGTGGACGATGATATATATATTAGAGTGATTTTTTTTTTACGTGTCTGACTCTGGGCAACGAGTTTCAGGGCCTATTCTCAAGTCCCAGTAGTCCTCCTTGGGGCCCAGTAGTCCTCCTACGTCTCCACATGTCATCACTTCGGCGCTAACACCCACCATCCTTATTGAATACGTGCTAGGGCTGTCTCATACGGGACTGGTGTACTGGTATTAGCGGGAGTACTTTTATGACATGTCGGCGGGTCATCTGATAGATCAGAAAAGTGTGCTTTTTATGAAATTCAAATCCTTAAACTGTTCCCTGCCCCAGCCGGGATTCGAACCAGGGTCCATTAGGACTGCAGGCCGCTTTTCTACCGATTCTGCCACCGCCTTCCATAATTTTCATCTTGAAAAATTTGCTTCAGTTGCTGTAGGACTTCGTTCCTATTGATTTTAAAATGGTGTGTGGAAAACTTCATGCTTATTAGATAATTTTAAGTGGTTCAGCATCATGTTCAAAGCTATACTATTATGGCGTAATGTTAATTTGCCATTGGGTTTGCTAGGTCCCTCTCTTTGCAGAGTAGACCTATTAGCCCCTCCCTGGGGGCAGTATCATGGGAACCCAACTCCCACTCATTGTGGTCTAGTTTTATGGCTTGTAACTGCTGCCAGCTGTAGTCTTCGTCGCATCTGAATACATTTGCCTGTGTTGCTCAGCGACCTGGAGAAGAAACTGCTGTTGATCTTCGTTCTTGGTCAACACTGGATTAAACTCTTGAATCAGTGCTACCCCTCTTTCAATCCTCGACCTTTCTTCAGTGTGTCGCTTGTCTGATGATGGAAAAGATACACGTCGTAGCTGTATATAACCCAAGACAACAGTGGACAGTTCTAGCAGTTCTCGATAATCATCTTGAGGTTGGCTTTCTTGCAACTGTTTCATACAAAATATTATGACCACATCACATTGCTCACTATCAATCACTGGCATTTCCACACTGTCTTTCATGGTCTGAAAGAGTGTTGTGTCAAAGTATTGCTTGGGTTTGAACTGCTTGAATATGTTAATATCGGGACCAGAGGACAGGGCAAGGCAAATGGTGATGGCCTTTTGAACAAGGATCTCAAAAATGTGATGCTGACAAGCCAGGTGGAGGAGATCCTTGTGCAACTGTTGTGGTTCATTAGTATGTTTGCTTGTTCTCTGTATGAAGGAATGTGGTGAGTATTAGATGTGATGGCTGCTTATGTGTTGGATGTATAGGTCTGTAATTTGGTGATAATATTAAGTGTTTCAAAAGCCGTGAGATATCTGTGAGAGAGACTAAGTGTTGCTACCTTCCTGTTTCCGGTTTTGTATGTTCTAATTTTCCTGTTAATTTTCTTGTTTACTTGTATTAGTGACGTGTGTGTGGGAGAATGTACTTATCTTTGAGTGAGTTGTACTGTCTTATGAGGAGGGCGAGCCCCGGTGTAAAGTTTGGACTGTAGTGTCTTCTATTGCCTAGTGGAATTTGGTACTTGTCTGCATTAAGTATGATGATGTTAAATTTCATATGTTCTGTTTACTGAAATGCTGTCCCGTTTCTTCAGTGAATTTAGTCCAGTTTGTTTTGAAAATATTCATCCATGGATGGATGGATGAATGTTTTCTTCGTGTTTATGTAAGTAGCCTAGTATGTGATCGCTCAGTGCAGCCTGCAAACCTAAGTTGATTAGGAGTTCAATTACTTGTTGCCAGGTACTGTTACGTTTCATTGTGGGTGAACAGAATGTTAGTTCTAGGAACGAGGGGAGCAGTTTCCTTGCTGTGGAATATAGGTGATTTGTAAGGTGTCATTGAGAATGTACATATTGTGAAGTTGTGTTGCAATGCCAAGACCTCGTCTGTTGTTTTGGCTGTGTTCATATCAGTCAGAGTTTTTAGAGCTTAAGTCCCAAGCAATGGTACAGTTAGATGTCAATCATTCAGTCATATGTGAAGAGCAAGAGGTTTTACTGTGCTGGCACGGTATGTAAGGTGGTGAGGAAATGTAAATGTTGAAAAATAATGATATCCTGTCTTTGATCAGTTCAACCCTCTTCCCAATCGAATCCCCGCTGCAGGGGGTCACCTTGACGTGGTGGCGGGGCTTGAAGCGTGGTTGGCGGTGCCACCTACTTTGGAGGCAAGCCTACCTTTGTAGGGTTCGGCATTTGTCGCCCTCGTGGACCAAGCACCCCCTACATCACTAGTGGAGGAGGCCTGCTAGTGATGTTAGTTCCAGTCCGTTCGCCATCTAGGGCTGGACTGCTGCCTCCCCACGTGTTTGCCGTGCGTGGCGTCCCGTAATGCTGGGAGACGGGAGTCCTGGAGATTGAGCAATGTTGTACGGTGTGCCCTGCAGCTAGCAAAACATCTCTTTGGTCCCTTATTCCGGCCAGACGGGCGGCCTGGTTGGGCCCGACCAGGTCAATCGGCTGGTCATGCGTTGGCTAGGGTCAAGCGGGCATTGGGGGACCTGGTGGCTCCTATCGTCCTGGAGTCACCCTTGCCCAGGTCCCCCGGTGGTTACCCGCGTATACTCTCTCGCTACCTCTGGGGTCGCCAGTGGTGTTATCCCTGGCACACGACCTCCCCTTGTCGGGCTCCATGGTGGGTGGAGGGGTGGGGGAATGAAGTTTTTAGAGATCTTATGGCATTGCCCTATTCAAACAACTCCCTCATTCCTGACGACCCGGCACCCGTCCCTGGCTCCTCTCATGATATTTCCTCAGGCAAGGCCACCATGCCCACCCGTCCAGCTTCACTTCTGGCCACCCTGGAACCTTACCAGCCTGGTTCTGGTTCCAGGAATAAGAGTAAGGCCAAGAATAGAGGACAGAACAAGTTGGAGAAGTCCCCTGGAATTACTCACGAAGTTCTTCCAGGAATATTTGAAAGAACAGACTTCGTGAAGTATTACACTGTCCAGACACTCGAGGGACAACCAGTTTCCAACCTCGACATCTTCGAAGTGCACCGAGAGATCGTGGCTACTTGCAGGAGGGAACCGAGGATGTCTGCTCAGGGGGATGGCAGCCTTCTAGTTGAGGTTGCATCACCTGAGGAGGGTTCCCGTCTCGCAACCAAATACAAAGAACCCAGTGCGAAGTTCGCTTGCACTCCACATGCAGTTTTTAATCAATGCCGTGGGGTTGTGTTTTCCCGAGACTTGCTTCGGTACTCGGAGGAGAGGCTGCTCGAGGAACTGAAGGTCCACAAAATCATCAAAGTGGAAAGATTCCAAAAGAAAATAGATGGAGTCCTCACTCCAACCCCATCCTTGTTATTAACTTTTGATTGTACAGTTCTCCCTCCCTCCATCAAAGTTGCCTGGCTCTCTCTGAAGGTCAAACCCTTCGTCCCAAACCCACGACGTTGCTGTCATTGTCAAATGTATGGGCATGTTGGCCGTGTCTGCCGTCGTCTCCAACAGGGCCTCCCGGCGGTGTGCGTAAATTGTGGTGACTCCACACATTCAGGTCAGGACTACCCTGGGCCTGTTTGTTGTGTTCACTGTGGTGAGGTGCATCCTGCTTCCTCTAATGACTGTGCCCAGTTCAGGTTGGAGAAGGAAATCCTTCTCATCCGAAATAGGGATAAGGTGAACTTTGCCGAGGCCAGGAGCAGAGCCATGGCAACAGTTTTCCAAAACGGGGTTTCCTATGCTACAGTCTTGTCCCGTAATAAACGTCCACGTCGCGCTGCCCAACAGCAGTCCCAGGTTCCGCTCACAGTGTCTGCATCCACAAATCTGATGACTATGAACCAAGAATCTACCCCTATCGAGATGGTAGCCCCTGCTGACCAGGTCTCAGCCTCTCCACCTCTATCTACCAGTAATAACGATGTGCACTTGCCTACCCCTAAACGTCATCGTGGTTCCTCAGAGTCTTTGAGTCCAGAAGATCCCCCAAGCAAGGTATCACTAGTAGAGTCCTCTCCACCAAATGTTAGTCGTTCCATGTGCCAGCCCCCGGACCCCGCCTCTGGGTCACGGAGGGCTCCTCAGGCGTCAGTTGAGTCTGGCGCCTCCTCCTCGGGAGCATTGGAAATTTCTCCTCCGGATGCCTCTGAGGATTCTGTCTTGCCCCCTCCAAGTTTAGAGGGCGGGACCTCAACCCCCATTACTCGCCCCCCTGGGTCATTGGGGGCATTGGATAGAGGGGTGAACAAAAACCCCTCATCCACTGGGCATCGACGAGTAACGGTGAAGTCTTCTATCACTTCGCAGGGCCTAGGTCATCGCACTGTTCACAGTGCTGCCCGTGATTTGCCCTCTAGTGGACGTGCCCGCCCTAATAAGAAGGCTGTCTCCCAGGGTCACTCAGTAATTTCTACTAAGTGACCCTTGCTTCTCTGTAAATAGTTCCTCCATATTCCCTCATCTTTTAGTTTTTTTTATGTGTTTATGCTTTTACCTCACTTTTTAATAGTCTCAATGGCTACTATTATCCAATGGAACTGTCGTGGCCTACGTGCAAATTGGGAGGAATTTCGTTGGCTTCTGGCAAGGTATTCCCCTGTATGTGTTTGCCTACAGGAGACAATGGTTGGAGATTCTTCTCCCCCCAGTCCTCCTGGTTACCATGTATTTTATTCAATTCCTCTTTCTGGACAGGGACGTAGTGGCGGTGTAGCCATCCTCCTACGCAATGACACCCCCTTCATCCGCATGAATCTTACTACGCCTCTACAGGTTATTGCTGCTCGAGTTTTCCTTCACCGTTATTATACAGTATGTTC
>JAGKTI010032508.1:0-11883 GCA_018397915.1 Birgus latro
CTTGGAGAGTTTACCTATATTTCCGTGTAATAAAATGTGCTATCTGTAATTGCGTCGTTTATTAGTGGTGAATTTTTAAAATGTTTCACCGTGTATTTTTCTTGCCAGTGAAACATAAACATTTTTAATATTTGTTGTTTCTCACTAATGCATACATGTTGTGTATGTCTAGTATTATAACTCAACCAGTGTTCTGTTTATTAGTTTACTGGTGTAGAGTTCTAGCTGCATTTCTATTTGACGTGTTGCCTACGTACAATTGATGTGGACATTTGATTTAACAGGAATTTTTCAGGTGACCAAATCTCCTGCCTGGAGCACCATCTCATCAGATTTAAAAAAAAAAAAAATGGTCTTCATATGTTCATAGAAGTAAAACGGGATAACAAATTTTCTCAGTGCGCCTAGAGCAGTTGTGTTGTTGTTGTTGTAGATTTTCCCACCTGACAAAGTCAGAGTGGGAGCGGGCCTGTGGGCCCACCAGGGAAAAACTGCGGATGGAAAGCAGGTGAACTAGCTGGAGCTAGTGCTGATGTTGTGATATTTAAGTATAGCACAGACGACGTAGTCTAGAATGGCCACGTCGTCGGCGTGACTCTCGCTCGTGAGAAGCAGACAGTCAGCGTGGCGGTCGTGAAACTGCTGACGGCGTACGTGGAGGCGGTAGAGGGAGTCCGTGACGTCAGAGAAGTTGGCCTCGTTGTAAAGATTTTGGTGTTTGAAGATCTGATCCACTGAAAGAGACTCGAGATGGGCACGAGTTTTCTCTCTCAGTGGAGGAAGGCGGGCCAAGACTTCCTGACGACGATCGACGGTGGCGGTGGAGGCAGGCGGTGGAGACGCTGGATGGTTTGTCTCCATCTCATCAGGTGGTGGAGGCCTGCCTTTCTTCCCCTTCTTCTTTTTCCTCTTCCTCTTCGGCTCGCCGTCAGCAGCAGGTGGTCGAGTCGAAGGCGGGAGGTCCTCTTCTTCCCGGTCGGTGGAAGGGACGGGAGAAGGCGCCCTTTCCTCAGCTACTGACGGCGAGCGGCGGGGATCTTCAGGAGGAGCTGGCTGGGCTCGCTCGGTGGGCGGTGCAGTGGCGGTGGCAGCAGTTGCTCTGTTTAGGGGAGCGTCGAGCTGCAACCTGATCCGCGGTGTTTGGCGGGGTCTGAGAGGCTGCAGCTTGGGGGCGCGACGCTTCTGACGAGGGGCAGTATGAGCATCACGGGCAAAGCACTACAGGACGACAATGCGCGGAAGCCCGTTCTTCTCTAATATCTGTGGGAGAACAACGAGCATCGCCGCCTTATCACCGCCGCAATATGCTCGTGCCGTCGCGATACACATAGTGACTATCGCGTCAATCTCCCCAGGGCACCGAGGGTCCCTGGGCTGACGATCCCGAGCCCAGGGGCGCCGCCTTGCATGAGCAGAGCCCTGCACAGCTGCACCTCCAGGCACGGTAACGTTAATAGTCTCGAGACCTTTCGGCGTTTGTAGGAGATTGAACACAGCAGTCTCTCCCTCGCGCAAAGGGCGTTTCCGGCCCCGTGAATTGGTCACATCGATCTTCAGGTGGTGCGCAATTACATCGGCGCCGGTGTCCTGGCGCCGAATAAATCCGTACCCCGCCCTCACATTGTACCATTTCACGGTGCCGGAGGTGGTTTGGCCCGTGGTGGCTGGAAACCTGCTGTATTATTAGCCCCCCTCAACGGGTCGAGGGCTGGAGCAGGTGGAGAGGAAGTCGCAGATGTTGCTGCCATCGCTGCTGCACCGGGGGGGGGGGGGGAATGCCTGGAGCAGTAAGACATTGTTTGACATAGTTTTTAACACTATCACTGTTTGTATTCCTTTAGTACTATCACTGTTTGTATTCCTCTCAGAAAAGGGGGAGAAAAAAATCACCTGAAAAATATAACAAAGTACCAGTGGAAGGGTCAATGTGGCACTGTTAGGACTGAATCTCAGCTGAATAGAATCGACGGGTTTAGACTGAATACTGACGTTACTTGCCGGTACCCGTAGGCAAATATCCAACTCTAACCTCTGACGTGTGAGTAGCTAAGGAAACAGAACAAAAAAAAAAAAAAAAAATGCTCAAACGTATCCGGAAACAGGAAATGGTGAATGCATAAAAAAGTTATTAAGTTTTGTGTGTGTGTGTGTGTGTGTGTGTGTGTACAGGTATATGAGAGCAATAAAGGGTTATTATTATTGAATTTTTTGTTATTTTGAAAAAAATTAAAATCAAAATGCATGGTTTCTTTTTATTATTAATATTATTATTGTTCTCTGAGACAATTTGAAATAAATCATCGCCACGCCCATACTAGCCAATCAACAACGCCCATCTTCAAAATGTTTTATTCCCACCCTGTTCCACCACCCACCACCATCAGTCTGTGCCACCCACTCCTCTCCACCAACTCCATTTTTCTACTTCACATCAAACTTACAAGAGAAATATGTGACTTTCAACTTCCCATTGTCAACGTTACCCCTCATACAACGTCCATCTTCATCGGGTGTACTCGTTCCACTCTTTAGCACTGCCATCCTAGCACATCCCATCGACTTCTGTCTATCTATGTCATCCAATTTTATTTCCCCAACCTTTGATTTTGTTTTACAGGTCTGTCTTCAGTACTTCCAAACATTTTCCACCGGCATGCCTCACCACGCAGTGCTGCTATCCAAACCCATTCCGCCCAGTAATCGCCACCTACCCCGCCTATTACTGTTTTCAGAATACCAGCCTGCCTACAGCGCCCATGTCTTCTGGGTATGCGGTGGTTTCTCCGTTGTTCACCATCATCCCAGCCCACTCCACCCACTTGCCTTTTCACTCACTTCACCCATTCTTGGATAAATGAGTAAATAAGCGAATAAACAGACACTGTAACACTCACGCCCACCAACCGGATGAAGGGCCGAATATCTGACTTTGCCCTGCAACCTTGACTTTCTATAGATTACTCTCAAAATCCAATTACTTCATTCTTGCTTAACCCTTAACCCTTCCAGCAAGTTTGATTCAGATCAGATAAAACTGTTTTGGCCGGCTGCCTACTGACCGTGACTTTGACCTTTTCCGGTGATCTTTTACCCTATACTACTTATTTTCATAATCAGAATCTCTTTATCCTTGTCTCAGCATGAACCCTTCCACAAAGTTTACATCGGATAAAACTATTTAGTTTGACCTTGCTATATTCCTTGACTTTTGACCTACTGTTCTAAAAAAAAAAAAAAAGTATGTCATCTTTTTGAGTGATCCTCAACTCATCCACCAAGTTTGACCCAGATCAGATCAAAACTTCTGTATATTTCGCTCACATAGACACACGGGTCGAACTTTGACCTCGCCTTTTGACATTAACCTTTGACTGATTGTTCTCAAATCTGAATACTATTCTTGACTGATCCTTCACCCTTCCACTTAGTTTGGTTAGATCATAAAAACTGATTGTTCTGACCTTGCCCTGTGACCTTGGCTTCAACATTTCCTTGTACCCATGACTCTTCCACAAACCTGGGCCGACATCATTTAAGACTAAATTGTCGTTACTCTGGTCACGGTGACCTTTGACCAATTGTTCTCAGAAACAATATATTTACTCCTTGCCTGACCCTCAACCCGTTCACCAAGCTTATTTAAAATCAACTAAAAACCATTTGAGTAATTTTGTTAACTCACACACACGAGTTGCACTTTGACCTTGTCCTGTGACTTGAACCTTTGACTCTTCTCAAAAATCGAACCACTTCATTCTTGCCTTATCTCAGCCTTCCCCAAGCTTGATCAAAACTGGATAACATCTGTTTAAGATGATTTTGCTAGGTCAGTGTTTGACCCAGTCCTGTGCCTTTAACCTCTGACCTGTTAAAAGTGGCTTTCCTCATTGACTGACCTTCAACACTTTCACCAAGCTTGGTTAAAATCAAATAAAAACTGTTTGAGCTATATTTTCACACACACACACACACACACACACAAAGTTTAAGAACATTGCTACACAGAATGAAGGAGAAATCAGAAAGAATTATACTATCTGGAGATTTCAGTACAAATATAAATTGGAATACTCTAGAAATAAAAAGCTAGGAGAACTGTTGGGACCAAAAGCTCCTGGACCTTGTGCAGGAGTTTTTCCTAACGCAACATGTCAAAGAAAGCACCAGAAAAAGAGGACTTGATGTACCATCAGTACTAGCTCATATTTACTAGGCAAGAAAATGATATTGACAGAATTATGTATCACCCTCCATTCAGCAAAAGCGACCATGCAGTATTAAATTGCAACTTCAGGATTGCATATGACATAGTTAACAGTACTGAAAGTTACAAAAAGAGCCTTAACTACAAAAAAGGCAATTATAATAAGCTAAAGAAATACTTCTAAGAAATAGATTGGGAAAAAGAGCTTAGAGGACAAGATTTAAATGTTATATATAGAAAATTCCGTGAACTTTATGAAATAGGAGTCCTAAATTACATCCCTCAGCACAAAGAAACAGAAATTAAAATAAACAAATGGTTTAGTAGAGAATGTAAAAAATCAAAAGAAAAAAGAGACTTGTGGAGTAGATACAGAAGAAACAATAGTGAGAGGGCATATAACAACTATAAAGAGGCAAGAAACGAATACACAAGAATAAGGAGAGAAGCCCAAAAACAGTTTGAGGAGGACATCACAAACATAAGTAGTGATCAACCGAAACTATTTTACAGTTACATCTGAAGCAAAACCAAAGTAAAAGATAAAATACAAACCATTACGGATGAAGGGATCTTATATACACAAGAGAAAGATATTTATGAAGCACTAAATAAGAATTTCCAACCAGTTTTTACAGAAAATAATTTTGAGAGGGATGATATGGAACATGCATGCCCAAACATATTACCAGATATACAAATATCAGAAAAAGAAATACAGGAGAGTTAAGTAAATTCGACAAAGGAAAAGCAAATGGTCCAGATGAAATTTCATGTTGGGTGCTACATGAATGTGCAATGGAGTTAAGTAGACCATTATCGTTAATATTCAAGGAAACCTTGGGTCAAGGTAAACTACCAGATATTTGGAAGAAAGCAAACATTGTTCCCTTATTCAAGAAAGGGAATAGACAAAATCCACTCAACTACTGATCAGTATCACTTGCCAGTGTTTTAAGTAAGATGCTGGAAAGGCTAATAAGAAAAGTTTGGGTAAACCATCTAGAAGAACACAATATGATAACAGAGAGCAATTTGGTTTCAGAAAGGGAAAATCATGTGTTACTAATTTATTAAGTTACTATGACAGCGTTGCAGAAACATTACAGAAAAGAGGATGGGTGGACAGTATCTATCTAGATTTAAGGAAAGGAGGCACGGTGGCTCAGAGGTAGAGCATCAAGCTCGGGACAAGGGGGTCGCGAGTTCGAGCCGCGCCCGGGACTGCCGTGCCGGGAGGGGTAGCGCCCTCCTGTTACCTAGCGGGGCTATATGATCTCACTGTAAGGTCTAGCTCGGGGGATTCTTTAATCCCTTTTTTAGATTTCAAGAAAGCATTTGATAGAGTACCGCACAAAAGACTTTAATGGAAACTGTACCATCAAGGAGGAATCCGAGGCAAACTGTACTGTTGCATGCAAGATTTTCTCAGAAAAAGGGAAATGAGAACAGTACTAAGGGGGAAATTACTCATCATGCAGGGAAGTGACTAGCAGAGTTCCACAGGGCTCAGTGCTGTCTCCTCCAATTATGTTTTTAGTTTATATAAATGACAGATAATAATATTGGAAATGAAAGCTATTTAAATATGTTTGCCGATGATGCAAAAATACAAAGGAGAATTACTAACATAGACTCTTGTAAAGAGCTATAAGAAGAATTAAATAAACTTCATGAATGGAGTAATACATGGCAAATGGAATTCAATGTGGACAAGTATCATGTAATCAAGTTTGGTAAAAGTGGGAAAAGACCAGATTGGGATTATAAATTAGGAAGTAAAACCCTACATACATCAGAAAGAGAGAAGGACTTAGGTGTGATTATCAACAACAGACTAACTTCGGCAGACCACATAAATGAAGAAGAACGAAACATGTATACACTGCTTGCAAATATGAGAATAGCATTCACATACATTAATGAAGACATGCTGAGGACGATTATAACATCTTTCATCAGACCAACCCTGGAGTATGCATCAGTAGTCTGGAATCCTCATCTCAACAAACACAGATAAAATTGAAAACGTTCAAAGGGCTGCTACAAGATGGGTACCAAGCTTAAGGGATCTAAGCTATGAAGAAAGATTAGAAAAACTGAATCTGCCAACACTACAGGAGAGAAGAAAAAGAGAAGACGATTATGCTATATAAATGCATATCAGGGGGAGAAAATAGACATAAATGAATATATAACCTATGGGGAAGTATCAGCAAGAGGGCACTGCAAAAAACTGCATAAAAAGAGAGGTGATAAAGACGTAAGGAAATTTAGTTTCCCAAATAGGGCAATTGATCAGTGGAATGCACTACCGAATGAAACAGTATCAAAACAATTCATAAAATTTATATAATAAAGATGGTTTAAGACAAGGGACAGCACGAGCTTGACTCATTCCTGTAAAGATACAGTTAGGTAAGAACACACAAAGACAGATGCAAGGCAAGGCTGTTCTTCACAAACGTCTACATAGCCACGACTCATATGGACTTGATGGAACTCACGGACTCAAAATGGCGTTAAAGACATACAGTAGATCTGAACTGTCGTACGAGTCTTGAAAATTATGGCACCAGTAGGTCTTATTTTTGTCACAAAACTTAACTGGCATGACTGGAATCGGTATTATTACAAAATTATTATTAGATCGACACACAACAGTGTGGAGACCTAAGGTATTTTGTTTCTTCTTTCTCCCCATTTTTTTTTTTTTTTTTTAGCTCGGTGACATTCTGTTATTTCTTCACCAGTTCGCATCAGACTGGCACAGTTATTCTTTAAGCAAATACCCAAGACGCTGGAGAGAGAGAGAGAGAGAGAGAGAGAGAGAGAGAGAAGGAAGGAAGGAAGAGGAAATAAGAAAGAATGCAGTCTTCCCACGCCACTTGTTATGCCCACAAACACAAAACCTACCCATGAGAAGGAATTGATCTTAAGCTCAGTTACGCGTGAATTGGGAGCCAAGGAACGGGGTCGCAGCTGATCCCTTAGTTAGTCTGTAAACTACACCTTCCTGTCCCGTGTGTTGCAAGGAGGGCTCGTATTGCTGGCGAGGACTGAGGAGTGCAGATATTTTTAATACTTCGTGAAATTAGCAGTCAACCTTGCAGTTAATAAACTTTTTTTTTTCTAATCTTGAAAAGAGTCATGGGGGAGTACAAAATGATAAAGGATAAACACTGGCAACGTTTGCTAAGCCATTCCCCACAACATACGAAAGCTGGGATGCGTAGTGACATATGAACAACTCGCTATCACTTTGATGCTTAAGTATTATTGGTGCTCTTAAACACTGGAGCACAAAAATACCACGTCAGAGCATAAAACACCCTAGCATGGACTCGATATACCATGTAACGTCTCTTATCTCTCCTTTTCATTTTAATGCGAATCTGTAAAACTCTGCGACGTTAGATTGACCCAAATAACATTCTTGTCGAAGAATATTTAACCAAGCAAAGCAGTCGAGTGAAAATTAATTTCCCTTATACACTGATGCATTTTTCCTACCAAGAATACTTCGATTACTTTCGTGGATTATACTTCACTGAGTATTCAGCTTATTTGTTATTATAGTAGCAGGGGTACCTGGCAGTCCTACGTTGCCTAAAACGGGCCCGGGCGGAGGACTACCGATACCGCTGTGCAAAATTTCAATTTCCTAGGTATAAGCCTATGGTCATGCGTACTAGCGCTGGGTCCCCGGGGGGGTGGTACCCGGTGGTCTCAACCTTCCTAAAACCTTGTTTGGATGAAGATGTGACCACTTCAAAAATTTCGTTTTCCTATCTATGTAAGAAACTTTGACCGTGCATTGAGGACACACAGACACACAGACACACACAATCACACGCATACATATAAATAAATAAATATATATATTGAAATACAGGAGTTAGGGGTTAGAGCCACCAACCACCCGGCAAGCGGAGCAGATGACACCAGCCCCCCCCCCCCCCCAGATCACCAGGAGATTACCGCCAGCGCGGCGCGGCTGCAGTGCTGCCAACCTTGGGGAAATATCCCCAGATTTAGGGAATCGATGGTCCGAATGGGGAAATGGGGAAAATGTCTCTCAATTTGGGGAAATTTGGGCGTTGAGAATTTATTGCGTAATTAATGCAATTTATCGACAAAAAAAAACCAACAATACTGAATACAAAATGTGCTTATAAGAGAAAGAGTTGACACTTTATTTACCAGATCGGAAGAAATTCGGTCTGCAATGTGTGAATATCGTGATACTGTGTGGGTGTGAACCTGAACCGAACAGGTCAGACCCAGAGAGTAAACATATGCTATCCGTCCATGTCCCACTGTCCCTTCGCTACGCAGTAGGCGGCTACACCTGCAGTACAGTAACCGTCACCCAGTCGCCCTCAGCAGTAAGTCACCACCAGTGTACTCCCCACTGATCGACACTTCCACAGTCTCCATCCACGGTCTACAGTCGTCAGACTTGTCTGCTGTTCATTAGGTAGGCTATTTTAACGATGGTTTGGGAGCTACTGTACATGTATTAGAGGTTGTGAATATTTTGATGATAGATGATATTGGAAGTATTACATTCATGTAAGCTATGAAGCCAAAGTAAGAGCGATATGCTCAATATCACTAAACTTTGAACTGGTTTCAAACTAGTCTAATTAGGCTACAAATGTGAATTGCAGCAGTTGGAGGTTTGGAAAAAACATTTTATATCTAGTTTCGTAGCTGTTGATTTTATCATTTATATTACTCTGTAGACCTCTGTTGCATGTCCATAAGTTAGTGATGAGGATATATATATGTCCTTTACAATTGTGTTACCATGGATGACCCAGATGATCCTAAGACTCCCCCACCCCCAGACACTCCACCCAAGGCTGCTAAGAAGGCTAAGTATTTACAGAAATATGCAAAGCACTGGGAATCCTTACCTACATTTAGGGGATGGTTACAACCTAGTGCTAAAAGTGAAACCAGAGCTTACTGCAAGGCCTGTGACTGTGAATTAAACGCAAAGAAATCTGAATTAGAAAAGCATGCACAGGGACAGAAACATAAAACTAGTATTAGGAGTGTATCTAAGCAACCCACACTTATGTCATTGCCATCTGTCAGTAACCCATTGAGAGAAAAGAATGTGAAAGAAGGTGAAATAAAACTTGCTGCATTTGTTGTGGAACACAACCCCCCATTAAATATCATGACACACCTACCAGAATTAATAAGATCAGTGTGTAAGGACTCTGATATTGCAAAGAAAATTGCAAGTAGCAGAACAAAAACCACAGCAGTGATAATGAATGTACTGGGTAAGTCTAGTATAGAGGAGTTGGTAGACATTTTGAGAGAAAAAATTTTTTCACTCATAGTTGATGAGTCCACTGACAAAGGGTGCACCAAACATCTCTGAGTAATTGCTCGCACAATGATTAACACAAAAGTCACTGATGCATTTTATGATCTGGTTCCAGTTGAAAATGCTAGTGCCCAGAGTTTGTATCAGATTGTGGTGAAATGTTTAGCAGATGAAGGAATTCCATATAAAGATAATATGATTGGTTTTGCCTCAGATGGTGCCAGTGTTATGATGGGTGCTCATAATTCTCTTGCTTCTCGTTTGAAAAGTGACATTCCTGATTTATTTATTATGAAGTGCCTCTGTCACGGCTTTCATTTGTGTGCTTCTTATGCTTGTGCAACTCTCCCAAGAGCAGTAGAACAGTTAGCCAGGGATGTTTACAATTATTTCATGTCCAGCCCTAAGCGGCTATCTGAGCTGAAAGATTTCCAGGAGTTTGTGAATGTAAAACCCCACAAACTGCTTCACCCTAGTCAGACTCGTTGGCTCTCTTTGCAGGCTGTAGTTTCTAGGCTATTGGAGCAGTATGATGCTCTTCAGCTTTATTTTACAGGTGCAGCTTTATCTGAGAGGATCTTAGCAGCTGAGAGTATTTTAGATAAGCTGAAGGATCCAGCAAACAAGCTCTACTTACAGTTTCTTGAGTTCATTTTGCCTCTTTTCAATGATCTTAATAAATCAGTGCAGTCACAAGGCCCTCAGATCCATACCATGTATGAGTCAGTCAGCACTGTTTGTAAGACAATCATGGACTGTTACATGAGAGA
Organism: Birgus latro; assembly: GCA_018397915.1. Lineage (NCBI taxonomy): Eukaryota > Metazoa > Arthropoda > Malacostraca > Decapoda > Coenobitidae > Birgus > Birgus latro. Next base: position 10,322 of record JAGKTI010032508.1, read on the forward strand.
CGATTATGTGAGGAGTACTGCTACTGAAAATATGCAGTACAGAAATCCATCCAATTTTGTTCCCCTTCATAGGATTTATTTGGGTGCCAAAGTATCTGCTGCAGTTGAAAATAACACTCATGGATTGTCCAAGCCTGATCTAGACGCTTTTCAGAAACGTTGCTTATGGTTCCTCATTGAGAGGTAAATCAGATATATATGAGATTTCCACTTAAAAGCTTGATACTCAAGAACATCAGCTTCATTCATCCCAAAGTAGTCATGGAAAGGAATGTAACTTCCATTGCACCACTAGCTAGTTTAGTTCCTGGGATAATAGGGCATGATCAGTTGAATGAGGTAGACAGGGAATGGAGGGTGTTGAGAAACACTGAAGTTAATGTTCCAGATTCCACTGATGTTGAAGAGTTTTGGCATATAATTAAAGAAATGAAGAGTGGTGATGATACACCAATGTTTCCAAATTTGTCACAACTTGTTTCTGGTCTGCTCTGTCTTCCTCATTCAAGTGCCACAGCAGAAAGAATTTTCTTAGCTGTGAACAACCTGAAAACAAAACAGAGGAACAGTCTTTCAACCAAAACACTTGTAGGATTTCTCCATTCCAAACGGTATTTGGGGGATGCTAGATGTGGCACTTTTTCTGTTGATGACAAATTAATAAGTAAAATGAATCTAGGTATGTATGAGCGTGATGCAAGTGAATCGGATTAATCAGCAACTAACATGATCTTAGCCTTCTTTTAACCAAGAGAGTTTTTTCTTTACAGAAATGTGAAGCAAAGTGTTTTTATTTGTTATATTTGTGCAGTGTGCACATGAATATGTATAAAGTAATGCAGATAGCTTGTACACACTCGTTTGTAAAAAAAAAAGTATCTTTCCATCCAGTTTAATGTTTTCTTTCCTACCATAAGATACATTATTATGAGATGGGGAATTCTAGGGAATTTTTGCTCGAGGATTCAGAGAATTCTGGAGCACTTTGGTTGGCAGCACTGCGCGGCTGGGAGCAGGAACGACATACCTGTCCGACTCCCCGGCGCCCCTCTTGTGCTCAGATGAGTGCCCGGAAAGGTAGCAGTCGCCGGCACCTTGTCTCCAGCCGGAACACAGCTCTGCAGGTAAGGGGTGGAGTTTACAACTCCACACAGCGCCGCGGTACTGACAGTTGTCGTACCGGGTACGGGGCAGAGTTGGCCATTGTCCGCTCCCCAGCTGTCTCCCCGCCACAGGGCCCCGACACGGACGCGTGTCGGCCCGTCTCCTGTAGGCGTTCCCCCAAGAGCGGCACCGCGGTTCCGGCTACATGCCACACCGGGCATGAGGCAGGATTGGCCATAGTCCGTCCCTCAGCTGCTAGTGAGAGAAGCTCATTGATACAGGCCACAGCCGTCCCAGAGCTCACCTCCTCAGCGTTAGCCACGAGCCACGTCCGGCCCAACACTGTGCAGGCCATAAGCCGCCAGGGAAAGAGGCCCAACACAGTGCAGGCCATAAGCCGCCAGGGAAAGAGGCCCAACACAGTGCAGGCCATAAGCCGCCAGGGAAAGAGGCCCAAC
>JAGKTI010032509.1:0-11883 GCA_018397915.1 Birgus latro
GTTGTCTCATGCAGTGAACCAATGTTCCCTTGCTGTTGATAGTGCCCACCAACAGCAAGGCACAGGGAAAAGTGTGGAGGTTTGGATCCTGGTTGGATGCCACATTTGTCTCTCCAACCAGTTAGCTGGAGCACCAAAGTAGGTTCCACATCTCCCTGTTAACTGGTTATAGAATTATCACCCAGCACTGCAAATGGTTTCCTGGGTTGCAGGAAAACACTAGGCCTGTTAATCTATGTGCAGCTACCTGAAGTGGAAAGAAGAGTAATAAAATGTAACAGAAAGGAAAGTGAGATGTAGGAAGAGAGGAAGGGAAACACAAACAGAATACAGAGGTGAAGGAAGAAGTAGGCAGCACTACATGAAGTGAGTGGATGAAGGTTACCACCACCCAACACCATAATGTTGATGTAATTATAATTACATTACCATAACTACTACAATCACGGTCACTATGAATGATCAGGAAATAAAAACACCTTGACAAATCCAGAAATATACTTGTCCCTTAACAACAGTCTGTACAACTGGAATGCCTAAAAATGAACAGATGAATCCTAACCATATAACATGGTATATGCTACCCATCTGAAGGCTCATGCTGGCCACTGCTGTATTTAAGACTAAAAGGAACCAATGCACTCACAGTAACCATATGCTAAGAGGAAATGAGCTCACAATACATAAAATGAGTCTGAAGAGAACTAAAGAATTCACAGTAAGTAAACAAAAGCTACAAGGAACTGATGTGCTCTCAATAAGTATTTATAAAATAAAGTAACTGATTTGCTGATAATAAGCAAGTTATACAGAACTGATGCACTGACAAGAAGTACAAGCAGTCCTCACTATATGCCAAGGATGAGCTCCAAAATATAACTTTTTCCATAAAAGTCACAGTAAATTAAGGGAAATTCAAGTCAGCTTTAAAAGGGGCAATGAAACTACCGATTTCTTTTTTGTAGTGGACTTAGAACAAAAAATTAATACGAAAAAGAGTGACATACTTGAGGACTTACTCTAAAAGAAAGGAAAAAGCAAGTGATATGCTCAAAATAAGAATAATAATATATAAGTACAGTACAGGCATATGTATATAAAAAGAACTAATGCACTTACAGAAACTATAACATTGCCAAAAGGAATTAATGCAATCAAAGTTATTCTGGTGAAAGTAAAAGGAACTCAATGCACTCAAAGTAACCAAGATATAGACAGTGAAGAGAGGAAAGTCAAAATCAAATTACTACATGAGCTAAATACTATACTTGAAGAAAATACAGTGTGCAAAGTGTATCCACCAAGGAAGTAGTGTCATTCAAAATGATACAAGACTACAGTCAAGTCGCCTAATCCGCAGCAATTAGAGACTGGTACCTAACCGCGGATTATGAATTCCGCAGTTTACAAAGCTCAGAACCAATTGGAAAAAAAGATATTTAGTCTGGACCCTCGTGGAACCCCCCTACAGCACCCTACACCTAGCTAGCCAACAGCAACCACAAACGGACCCCAGCTGAGTCGAATGTCACCTTAGGGGGTTGGGGGCGTCCATAACAGTGCCCAGGGAGAGGTAACCTTGACACAAAAAAAAAAAAAAAAAAAGGGGGGGGGGCCCAGGAAGCACTCAGAACTCACAGGGGAACACACGTAGTTGGCGGTTGGCGGAACAGGAGGTAAACAAAACATGGCGGCTGAAGTGTGCACATTTGCCACCAGGGCCAGGCTGTGATTGGCTGCTGGGTCTAGGTTGTCTGTAACTGGCTAGCAGCCACGGAATACATCATGGGTATCCATATATTATAAATCTGCTTGGAAATGAGCCACTGTGGAACCTTGGAACTGCGTTTTTTTGTTCTTTTCCACGGAAATTTTTAAAAAAGGGACCGGTTGGGCAAGTACAGCGGATAACAAGTCTGAAGCCTACAGATACGAGAATTAGGCGACTTGACTAGTTGCAAAAGGAGCAAAGATTGAGAAATGGATGTAAGCAAAGATACAATACGGTAATCTCATGGCTACTATGGTACTATGTCCGGAAAAACATTTAAAAAAAATTGATATTTCTACAGAGTATATATATACTGTATATATACAGTATATATTATATGAGAGAAGAGCATCAAGTGCATTGGTTAGGTTCAGAAATAACTTTAAATTAGATACTAACCACTAGAATACTACAGTGGTATATTATTTAACAGACTTCCACTGTTGGAAGCATATGTGATAAATATAAATTCACAGAAACCTTTATAAAAATGATCTGTACTATGCTGATCAAAGATAACAGTACCTGAGTGTGCTACCCTTAGCTGAGACTTCATAATACACACCAGGTGATATGTATAAGCACTAAGGAAGTGGGGACGAAGCTGGGAGGCTACTTAAGTGAATCCAGGAACCCTCGGCTGCACCTCAGACACTGCTGGTAACACTTCTCAAACCCTGCATCATCATCGTCCTGTAGGAAGTGCATGATATTCAGAATATGCAAGGAAAAAAAAAAAAAAAAATCTTGACACGTTTTAATGCATCATAACCCCAACTTTTTCTCACCTATGAATGAGATGAAGTACAACTCAGAAACAAGGAGAGAAATTACTGAAACAAGAGAACTTTCAACAGCAAACTCCAGTAAAAAGGACCAGATAATCATTTATATATCACTCAAGTTCTCAGAATTCTTGGTCCATCTCACAGCACCAAACCATCTGCCTCTCATACACTGCAAAATAAGTAAATACAGTAATCCCTCCAATATCTGATGTAATACAGCCAAAGGCTTGTCCATAAATTGGGTCTGTCTGGTTATTGGGCCTGAGGCTTCAGGACAGGTACTTATGGACCCTAATCCAGCCTGACTCAGAAAACCACCTACATACCTCCCTACCGGACATGCATAGTACCTATTTAAGACCCTATTCACATAAGCAAGGGACACAAAGCATGAAATAAATGAAAGGGAACCAGAGATTGAGGATTTAGACATGAGCTATGCACACAAATAAGGGACACAAAGCATGAAATAAATGAAATGAAACCAGAGAATGAGGCTTTAGAGGCGAGTATGGAAAATATTTAGCAGTTGACAATGTACTTACAACACGCCTGTGGTGGTTGTTACGAAGATTACCCCACCTCTAAGGCTCCGACAAGTGTCGAAAATGCTCTTGAAACACGTACAGTAATCCAATGTTGAGCTGCACTTAATCCGCAGCATTGTGAATTATAACTGTTTAAACAAAAACGAGTACGAGCACCAGCCATCCCAGTGATCGTTTACTCGTCTCATGATGGTAGTTTGAGCGGGAACTGTGGAGGGGAAGGGGAGGCTGGGGAGCGGGAGAAGCATGCGTAAAAACAGATGTTCGGCACCACGCGCCAAGACCAAACTTGCGTTTATTTATTTATTTATTTATTTTTGGGGGGATTCCGAAGGTCCGTGCCCCAAAAGTCCGGACATTGGGGTGTCCGAATATGGGCGTTTGGATATTAGAGTGATTACTATATTGGGGGGGGGGAAAAAAAAAAAAAATCAAGCAACAAGGTTTAAGATTAATACCAAACTTCTTTTTATTCTACTGAGAAACAATTACCACCACCAATTCAACCCTAATTCCTACTGCAGTCAGCTCTGACTTAATGCACCATCTGAGTGCGCAAACCTCTCATAACACGAAAGGCAATTTTTGTGACCAGGAAATGGTCAAAACGTGAAAATAACATATAACGCGAGTTAAACATCCGACCATTTTTTCAAAAACCATACTACGCTGTGACGACAGGGATTACGCAGCCTGAGGCCACAAATTATGGTTTAAACAATCATTACATGAAAAAAAATGGTCATAACATGGTGCAAACAGACATCGCAGGCAGTGGTAGTCATAGTGCAGGCTGCATCAGCCAATGACATATGGCTGTCACGTGTCTGTGTGGGGTGTCATCACAGTCAACTGAGCATTCCTGCCCCACTTGAGCCTACCCACTTCCTGTTCTCTGAACCCACACATGCTGTGGGTTATCTTTGCTCTTTTTTTTTTAGTCACCTGACCCAGCCTTACCATGATGCTGCACTATGACTCGGAGAGACGTCGAGAGAGTATGACACTGGAGCAGAAGCTTGATGTCATCAAGTGGAAGAAGAAAGGAGAGCGTAATTGTGCCATCACCAAGGTGTATCAAGTCAACATGTCCACTATTCATATGATCCTGGGGAAGAAGGATGCCATTATGATGACCATGCAGGCCTATGGGGAATCTCCAATGAACCAGAGGACTCTACTATCTGACCCAGCGCTTCTTATGATTCACAGGTTCCTGGTCATGTATTTGAACCGAAAGGAAAAGGAAGGAGTTCCAATCGACTCCATCAACATACTGTAATGAGGACAGCCCGCCACCTGTATGCTGTACCTTGCCATAAGCTGTCCCAACCTCCAGGCAGATTTAAGGCATCAAGCGGTTGGTTTGCCAAGTTTTGGAAAAGGAAGGATTTGCAAAGAGTACAGGTGACAGAAGAACAAGCGTCAGCAGATGCTGGAGCAGAAGAGCTGTACGTAGACATCCTAAACAGAATCATAAGCAATAGGGGTTACACTGCTGAGCAAATTTATAACACAGATGAGACAGTTTGAAAGGAATGAGAGAGTGTTTCTGATTGGAGATATGAATGGAAAAGTAGAGAATGAGAAGGTGGATGGAGTGGTTGGTGAGTGGGGTGTGCCTGCAAAGGTGGATGAGAATGGCAGTGCTTTTGTGCACATTTGTGCTGGGAGGGGGTTGGTGGTAGCTAATACCCTCTTCAGGCACAAAATGATCCATAGGTATACATGGCGAGTGGTGAGAAGAGAAGACGGTGGAATGAATGAACGGAAGGCAATGATTGACTGTGTGTGTGTGGATGAAAGGATGAGAAGATGTGTAGTGGATGCAAGAGTATATAGAGGTTGGGGAAGTGGACTTTCTGACCACCACTTAGTGGTGGCCAGAATCAGAATCCAAACAAGATGGAAGAAGAGAAGAAGGGAAGGACAGAAGGAAGTATTTGTTACAAGGAGGGTAGAAAAGTTACAAGAGGATGGAATAAAGGCTGAATATAAAAGGGAAGTGGAGGAGCGACTGGGTAAATATAGATTGGAGCAGATAGGGGACGTGGAAGGTATGTGCAAGGTATTCACAGAAGAAATCTGTGCAGCATGTGAGATGGTGTGTGGGGTGAAGAGAAGATGAAAGGGGGTTCAGGGAACAGCATGGTGGACTGAAGAGGTGAGAGAGGCTGTGGCACAAAAGAAGAAAGCATATAATGAATGGATGAGGAACAGGGGCAACGAAGAAGCTGAGAGACGGACGAGAGAGTTATATGTAGTGAGGAGGAGAGAGGTGAAGAGATTAGTAAGAGAGAGTAAGAAGAGAGTGGATGAGGAATTTGGAAGGAATTTGAGTGCAAAGTGGAGGGAATGTAAGAAAATGTTCTGGAAGGAGGTAAAGAGAGCTAGACAGGGTGCCAATGAAGTCAGTGGGGGTGTGAAAGATAAAAATGGTAGATTACTAGTGGAGAAGGGAGAAAAAGTAAACAGATGGAGAGAACACTTTAATGAGTTGTTGAACATAGAGAATGAAAGTAAACCAAGTATAAGTGGCTGGGGAATGGCAGGGAGAAGGAGGGTTGTGAAAAGAGAGGAAGAAATCACCAGGAAGGAAGTGGTGAAAGCAATGAAGAAAGTTAAAATGGGGAAAGCCCCAGGAATTGATGGAGTGTGTGGTGAAATGTTGAAGCATGGGGGAGAAATAGTAATAGAATGGATGTGGAAGGTGTGCAGATTGGCTTGGGAGGAGGGTAGAGTCCCGGAGGATTGAAAGTCAGGTATAATTATTCCTATGTACAAAGGAAAAGGGGAAAAAGCAGTGTGTGGTAATCATAGGGGCATTTGCCTTCTCAGTGTAACAGGAAAANTTTGGAAGGAATTTGAGTGCAAAGTGGAGGGAATGTAAGAAAATGTTCTGGAAGGAGGTAAAGAGAGCTAGACAGGGTGCCAACGAAGTCAGTGGGGGTGTGAAAGATAAAAATGGTAGATTACTAGTGGAGAAGGGAGAAAAAGTAAACAGATGGAGAGAACACTTTAATGAACTGTTGAACATAGAGAATGAAAGTAATGCAAGTATAAGTGGCTGGGGAATGGCAGGGAGAAGGAGGGTTGTGAGAAGAGAGGAAGAAATCACCAGGATGGAAGTGGTGGAAGCAATGAAGAAAGTTAAAATGGGGAAAGCCCCAGGAATTGATGGAGTGTGTGGTGAAATGCTGAAGCATGGGGGAGAGATAGTAATAGAATGGATGTGGAAGGTGTGCAGATTGGCTTGGGAGGAGGGTAGAGTCCCGGAGGATTGGAAGTCAGGTATAATTATTCCTCTGTACAAAGGAAAAGGGGAAAAAGCAGTGTGTGGTAATCATAGGGGCATTTGCCTTCTCAGTGTAATAGGAAAAGTATATGGTAGGATACTTATTGACAATTACTGAGGAATTAGTTGGAGAAGAACAAGGAGGTTTTAGGAAGGGAAGAGGTTGTGTAGACCAGATATTCATTCTTAGATCCTTAGTGAAAAAGTTTCTAGAGAAGGGCAAGAAGTTGTATGCAGCCTTCATGGATCTGGAGAAAGCATATGACAGGGTGGATAGACAAGGTTTGTGGAAGGTATTAAGAATATATGGAGTGGATGCGAAGTTGTTGAAGGCAGTGAAGAGTATGTATGAGGGTGCTGGGGCTGCAGTGCGTGTGGATGGCAAACTGAGTGAATCCTTCCATTTGAAGGTTGGATTGAAACAGGGATGTGTCATGTCTCCATGGTTGTTCAATCTGTACATGGATGGGGTTATAAAAGAGATACAAGGTCGGGCAGTGGATGCTGGAGCGGCCCTGGTGAGAGAGGGCAATATTTGGAAACTCCCTGTGCTGTTGTTTGCAGATGATACTGTGTTGTTGAGCGAAGACGAAGGGGAGCTGCAAGGCTTGGTGGACGAGTTTGGGAGAGTGTTTAAGAAACGGAATCTAAAGGTGAATGTAGGGAAGAGTAAAGTGATGGTCTTCGAGAGAAGTGAAGCCAGTGAATGTACAGTGAGATTGGATGGGAAGGATATGGAGAATGTGAGTGCATTTAAGTACTTGGGCAGTGTGATGAGTAAGGATGGAAGTCAAGAGGGTGAAGTGCTTGAAAGGGTGCAGCAGGGAAGGAAGGTTGCTGGTTCGTTGAAAGCAGTGATAAGGAACAGGGAGGTGAGCATGAAAGTGAAAAAGTTGTTACATGACAGTACTGTGATACCAACTCTGACAAATGGAAGTGAAGCTTGGACCCTGTTGGAAGGACAGAAGTCAAGAGTGAGAGCAGTGGAAATGAGTTATTTGAGACTGAGACTAACAAATGAGGAAGTGAAGGAGCGTTGTGGTGTGGTTGTGGACGTGATGGGAAGCGTTAGGAGAATCACATTAAGGTGGTTTGGGAATGTGGAGAGGATGGAGAGTGGAAGACTGACGAGGAGAGTGTATGTGAGTGAGGTGGAGGGGGCGAGAAGGAGGGGGAGGCCGAGGATGAGATGGAGGGATGGAGTGGAGAGGTATATGAGAAAGGGGGGTGTGAGTTGGGAGCGTGGTAGTGAAATGGCAGGGGACAGAGTGACATGGAGGTGATTTGTTTGTGGCCACCTCGTGCAGGATTGAGGCGTCTGGCAATAGGTAGATAGAGACAGGTCTCCAATACAGGAGGATGCCAAGGACAACGTTTATCTCGAAAGAACACAGGCAAGGCTGGGGTAGAAAAGTTGTTAAGGTAAGCATCACTATACAGTCACAACTCATTAAACGCTGAACCAGTATACGTTAATTCGCTACAACGATAACAAAAATGTTCCATCCATCCATCATCCAATCCTACATTGCCCCACGAGGAGCATAGCAGCCTGGGGCTAAGCAGATGGTCCTGACATTTAAGATGAGAGTGACCAGCCTCACTCATCCCTGAGTGGCATTATGTGAACAATAAACCCCAACCACCCCTTGGATATAAACCTACAGAAGCTCAATCAGACTGGAGCACCTTAATTACCCACTAAACCACCAGGAGCCATGATTTGGTTATATGGTTATGACAATATAGTAAATGATTTCCTGGTGTACAGGAAACCATTTGGTTTGTCACTCAGTGTAGTCACCCATAGGCAGAAAGAAGAGGAAAGAATGAAGGAAAGAAAGACAGAAGAGGGAGTGTAAAGTCACAAGTAGGCAGAAGAAAGAGGATAGAATGAAGGAAAGAAAAACAGAAGAGGAAGGATGGAAGAGATGAAAAGGCAGACAACCAAAACAGCACTACATCGAGTGAGTGGATGGTGAGCGCCCCAACCACTATAAAATCAGTGTCAATAAAAATTTAGCTCTACATCTGCCTGTTATGCTTTTCTTACTGTATTCTTTCTACTGTCAGAAAATTTATTCACCTCTAATGACTTTCTGAACTTCAGCTAGTCTGATGTTAACTACAATAAAACAAAATGAAGGTGACATTATCAGGCTGAAAGAAATAAAACCTGCACACTCACATAGTATGGATCCCTTATGATTAACTCCTTCTTGGGATCATATTTTCCAAAAAGCTCGATGATGGCTTCATGTGCTGGGGGAGCCTTGGTCTTGATGTCCTCGATGTTCTCATGGTCCATCCCAAAAATGTAATCGTAGTTTCCAAAGTCTGCTCTCTTTAACTGCAGGAGGGTAAAATTTACATATTAATACATACTGCTATCAACATAGTGGTGTTAGTCCTCATTACATAGTCCTCATTACAGCTGTTTCATTTAGTTTTTGAAGGCTCCAACATAATTGCATGTGTAAAACTTGGTCACCTAATGGCAGCTCTCCATGCTGCTCAATCTATGGCAGCCTCCCTGTTCAGTCTCTTAACCCTGAAGTAACACTTAATGACCTTGTCCGTCTTTTCGGTCTACCCATAGCAACCCCCCCTTAACGCTTCTCACTTTCTGCACCCAAGTATCATCCCCTATACTCTCCACATGAGCAAACCACCTCGATCTACCTCTTCTCGTCAAAGCACCAATACACTCCAGTCCCATCCTACCTCTCAACTCTTCCATCGTAAACCAAGCCCAGCCTTGCACACAGAGACACACTGAACATCCACCTAATCATTGTCATTCTGTACATTTGAGCCTGCAAATAACCTCTTCCTTTACTGCCCAGATCTCACAACCATACAGTACCGGTATTACACTCCCAACACATGCTGCATACAAAGGTCCTTTAGGGAAAGCCCTCTCAATGTCAGGAGGGGCAACAGCTCCCTGAACTTCTTCCAACCACTTCTCACCCTAGCCACAGAGCTAGCTCCAGCCCCACCTCCAGCACGTAACATGTCTCCCAAATAACAATACTCTTCCACACACTCAAGAGACTCACCAGCAAGTTCAAACCTTTCATGCCTGACAACCTCCACCTGCTCTCTCCAACATGCCGCACACATAAAACCAGCATTATCTCACAGTCTACCTCTAATACCACTACATCTCTTATGCACTCACTTATCACAAACACTGCACAATATGGAATTACTTTCCATGCTCTTGTGGCAAATTGCACATGGACACTCTTCCTGTTCTTTGACTGTACCACCACCAACTCTGAAAAAAGCTGCATGTGGTAGGTGAGGACGCCCATAATCCACTCACTCAAAGTTGTGCTCACTCTCTCTCTCTCGGAATGGTATTCTTGTACAGTTAGAACACTTGCTAACACCTCATCCTTAGTGGCTTACTTCTGATTCTGCTGTTACTATAACCTTGTGTGTTATTCAAGCAAACTATGTCTGTATTAAAATGATATAAGAAGCAAAAAACAGGATATTTATACATACAGTCAGTCCTCCCCTAACGCAGGTACTGTATTTGGTTCCGCACCGACATCGTGTTAGGGAAATCTCACGTTACAGGGACTCTTGAAAACCACTATTTCCTTCTGCACCCCCGCCCAAACTCCACTTTCCCCCCCTTGTGATGCAATTTTTTTGGTACTCCCCAATTTAAACCTCCTAAAAGCATTGATATGGTTATAAAAAATACATTAGGTCAATAGGACAAGGGTGGATAGACAAGGATTGTGGAGAGTATTAAGAATATATGAAGCAGATGGGAAGTTGTTGAAGGCCGTGAAGAGTATGTATGAGGGTGCTAAGGCCGCAGTGCGTGTGGATGGTGAACCGAGTGAATTTTTCCATTTGAAGGTTGGATTGAAACAAGGTAGGACAGTAGATGTTGGAGTGGCCCTAGTGAGTGAGGGAAGTGTTTGGAAACTCCCTGTACTGTTGTTTGCAGATGATACTGTGTTATTAAGTGAAGATGAAGGGGAGCTGCAAGGCTTGGTAGATGAATTTGGGAGTGTGTAAGAAACGGAATCTAAAGGTGAATGTAGGGAAGATAGTGATGGTCCTCGAGAGAAGTGAAGGCAGTGAATGCAGAGTGAGATTGGATGGGGAGGATATGGAGAATGTGAGTTCATTTAAGTACTTGGGTAGTGTGATGAGTAAGGATGGAAGTTTAGAGGGTAAAGTGCTTGAAAGGGTCCAGCAGGGAAGAGAAGTTGCTGGTTCCTTGAAAGCAGTGATAAGGAATAGGGAAGTGAGCATGGAAGTGAAAAAGCTGCTACATGACAGTATTGTGATACCAACTCTAACATATGGTAGTGAAGCTTGGACCCTGTTGGAGAGACAGAAGTCAAGAGTGAAAGCGGTGGAAATGAGTTATTTGAGAGGAACATGTGGAGTCACATAGGGAGACAGACTGACAAATGCGGAAGTGAAGAAGTGTTGTGGTGTGGATGTGGATGTGACAGGAAGCATTAGGAAAAACACATTAAGGTGGTTTGGCCATGTAGAGAGGATGGAGAGTGAGAGACTAATGAGGAGAGTGTTTGTGAGTGAGGTGGAGGGGGGGAGAGGGAAGGGGAGACCAAGGATGAGATGGAGGGATGGAGTGGAGAGGTATATGAGAGAGGAAGGTGTGAGCTGGGAGTGGGGCAGTGAAATGGCGGGGGACAGAGCGAAATGGAGGTGATTTGTTTGTGGCCACCCCTTATGGGATTAAGGCATCTGGCAATAGATAAATAGACAGATAGACCTTGTGTGGAGAAGAGCAGACACATGCCACCAGAGATGAGGTAGATGAGGAGAACACACACTAAAATCCTTCAAAGTCTCACAACATGAAGCAAGCTGAGGGTAGATGTGGGCCGACTGGGGAACACGGGAGGCAGAAGGGAGGTAGGGGGGTCCTGATTAGTTGGGTGGCTGGGAAAGTGAGAAAGGCAAAGCTTGACTGGCAGGTGATGACGTCAAGTATTATGAGGCTAAATGACACACACCAAGTGCCCATGTTAGAATGTTTATTTCCTTCCGCAAAATCGTGCTGCATCAGAGCAAAATCATGCTACAGCAAACTGCGTTAGGGAAGGACTGACTGTTGTTTGGGATATAAATCATTAAGGAAGAGGTGTTATTCAACTTCCTCCGCTGATGAGAAAATGGATCTAGGTGACTCTACGGTGAGTGACAAGCCAGTTTCCTGTAATCCAGGATACCATACCCCAGATTAACGATGTAATTTGTTAGGTAAAACCCCATCGTCAGGTGGGGTATTGTACATCTGGGTACTTTTAACATCTAAGGTAATGTGGAGCATTTACCAGCTTTGAGTTTCCCCCAAACAAGCCCAAAACCCACCCAAATAAGCCCAAAAACAAACTTAAAGCCAATCTAAATGGATAACAGCTGTCAAGGAAGCTAACCTAAGCCTAACACCTGTAAATAACTTACTAAAACCAACAA
>JAGKTI010032510.1:0-11882 GCA_018397915.1 Birgus latro
CAAGCAGGCTTCCACATTTGTCCAAAACTCTTCTCTCACTCTACTTACACGATCTTGCGTTGGCGCATACACGCACACAATTGCCCACATTTGTAGTCCAACTTTCACTCTTACCCACACAATCCTTGACCCACCTGATCCATACTTTCTTGTCACCAGACTGAAAGAATAATAAGTAAAATTACATCACCAGACTGAAAGAATAGCCAACAAAATTACATCACCAGATTGGGAAAAAAAAATTCACTAAGTTGAAGAGACTAATATCATCAACGTGTGGAGAGAATGAAGACTGAGAGATTGACTACGGGAATGTGTGTGAGTAAGAAGGACAGTGAGGAGGGAATGAGGAAACTGAGGATGAGAGAGACAGGTACGGTGGAGAGGCGTATGAGTGAGGGAGTGTGGGTTTATGAAAGGTCAGCCTGATGGCGGTGGATAAAATGGCACAAGACTGTTTGTGGCTACCACTTCCAGGATTAAGGAATTTGTGAGATACACAAAGAGACGAAGAAGCCATTCTATCCCATATCTAGCTTTTTTATGATCCTATTTAATAATCTGTACATCTCTGTTCTTGGTACCTATCTAATTCCTATCCAAAATTCCTTTACATAGCTCTAAATTGCTTTTAGGATACAAATACGTTATTTAAAAAATAGTGTAGATACACAAGGTGACGCACCCAAAAGTGCTTAGCTTTTCCATGCTGGAACACACAAATCAGGTAGCCACCTTTGGTCCTGAGCTAGCAGACATTTATTTTCCCCAGTGTGACTCAATGTGACTCAACCCCCCCCTGTGGCAGGGGGGACATAATCTGGCCGCACTATGGGGTGGTACTACTACTCTGCGGCCACACTGCATTAGGAAGAATTCCACCACCATATTCCTCGCGTGTCATAAAAGGCGACTAAAAGGGGCGGGGTGAGGGGACTAGGGACCCCCTCCTCTGTTTTTTAGTTCCTAAAAAGAGACAGGCCAGGGAAAGGGATGGGGGATCAAGTTATCCCCGTACCCTGAAGGTTGGGTCTATGAATGTGCGTGGATGTAGTACGACTGAGGCTAAAAGGGAGGAGATTGGGAGAATGTTTGTGAGAAGAAAGTTGGATGTGCTAGCTTTGAGTGAAACAAAGATGAAAGAGAAAGGTGAGTCTACGTTCGGAAGTGTGAATGGAAGATTGTCAGGTGTTGATAGAGGAGGGGCAAGAGAAGGTGTGGCCTAGTTAGTGAGCCCGGAAGTACAGCAGTGTGTGACTGAATGGAAGGAGGTGTCATCTAGACTGATGTGGGTGAAAGCGAAATTTGAATGCGAGTTGTGGGTATTTGTGAGTGCATATGGGCCTGGTAGTGAAAGGGATGAAGAAGAGAAAGAGTCTTTCTGGAATGACGTTGATGACTGTTTGCAGAGCATTGGAGCGAATGTGAATGTGGTAATGATGGGGGATCTGAATACTAGAGTGGGAAATGTAGCAGTTGAAGGTGTAGTTGGTATGCATGGTGTACCTGGAAGAAATGAAAATGGGGAACGAATGATAGGTGTGTGTGTTGAGCGAGAGATGGTGATTGGCAATACCTTGTTTGAGAAGAAAGATATTTATAACTATACATGGGTGAGACAAGAGGGTGGAAGGGTTGTTGACAGAGCACTGATGGACTATGTGGTTGTCCAGGAATGTAATAGGAAGATTGTTGGATGTGAGAGTTTTGAGAGGGGAGGGTGGAGGTATGTCTGACCACTACCTGGTGGAGGGAAAGTTCAGAGTAGGTAAGAGATGGGTGAGAGCTAGGAGAGTTAGGTGTGGCAGGGAGGTTTTGAAAGTGAGCGAGTTGGATAAAAGAGAGAAAATGATAGAGTATCAGGAGAATTTAGAGAGCAGTGGAATGCAGTGAAAGATCAAGATAGTGGCAGTGTGGAGGAGGAATGGCAGTTGTTTAAGAGTGCTGTGGTGGGGCATGCGGAAGAGGTGTGTGGTGTGAGATGAGTGGGTGATGGTGTAAGAAAGGGAAGTGAATGGTGGTGCGAGATAGTAAGTATGGCTGTGGCTGAGAAGAGACATGTATATGAAGTGTAGTTGCAGAGGAAGGATGAGGTGTCATATGAGAGGTATAAGGAAAAGAGGAATAGGGCGAGAAGGGCTGTGCGTGATGCTAAAGTGGCAGCAGATGAGAGGTGGGGTAGGCGGTTGACCGAGAATTTTCAAGAGAATAGGAAAATGTTTTGGAAGGAGGTGAATTGGGTGCAAAAGGGAGAGTCTGGGAAGAAGGAGCGAGTAAAAGCAGAGGATGGAAGAATGTTAACTGAGATGGAGAGTCTGGGAAGGAGGAGCGAGTAAAAGCAGAGGATGGAAGAATGTTAACTGAGATGGATGCAGTAAGGAAGAGATGGGCGGAGTATTTTGAAAGATTGTTAAATGTAGAGGAGGAAAGGGAGGCTGAGATTGAGGCAGATGGAAGGGTGCAAGGAATAGATGTAGTGGGAGAGATGAATGAATCTTTGATCACGATTGAGGAAGTGCAAGAGGCAGTAAAGCAGATGAAAACAGGGAAAGCTGCAGGTATGGATGGGTGTGCTGTGGAATGCCTGAACGGTGGTGGAGTGACTATTGTTGACTGGTTAGTAAGATTGTTGAATGTTTGCTTTGTGCAAGGTATGGTGCCAATTGACTGGGCAAGTGCTCGTGT
Source organism: Birgus latro (assembly GCA_018397915.1). Taxonomy (NCBI): domain Eukaryota; kingdom Metazoa; phylum Arthropoda; class Malacostraca; order Decapoda; family Coenobitidae; genus Birgus; species Birgus latro. Next base: position 2,686 of record JAGKTI010032510.1, read on the forward strand.
GGTCCCATTGTATAAAGGTAAGGGTGATAAGTATGAATGTACTAGCTTTAGAGGTATAAGTCTGTTGAGTGTTGTAGGTAAGGTGTATAGTAGAGTGTTAATTAAGAGAGTTAGAGAGGGTACAGAGGGAGTGATTAGTGATGAGCAGTGTGGCTTTAGGAGAGGGAGGGGATGTGTGGATCAGGTGTTTGCTGTGAGACAGGTGTGTGAAAAGTATTTAGCGAAAGGTAAGGATGTGTTTTGGGCATTCATGGATTTAGAGAAAGCATATGATAGAATTGATAGGGAGGCTTTGTGGAATGTTTTAAGATTGTATGGGCTTGATGGCAGGTTACTAAAAGGAGTGAAAAGTTTTTATGTAAATAGTTGAGTGTGTGTATGAGTGGAAAATACTGTGAGTGACTGGTTTCCCATGAGAGTGGGGCTGCAGCAAGGATGTGTGATGTTGCCTTGGTTGTTTAATATTTATAGGGAAGGTGTTGTAAGGGGGGTGAATGCAAGAGTGTTAGGTGGAGGACTGAGTCTGGTGAATGATGGTAGAGGGTGGAATCTGAAGCAGCTGCTGTTTGCGGATGATACTGCACTGGTGGCTGATTCAGAGGAGAGATTGAGGCAGTTGGCAGAGGAGTTTGGACGGGTGTGTGAAAGGAGGAAGCTGAAAATAAATGAGAATAAGAGTAAAGTGATGAAGTGTACAAGGTTGGAAGATGGTGGGAGGATGAACATAGTTTTGAATGGTGAGTTGCTTGAGGAGGTAGTGTCTTAAGTATTTAGGGTCACATGTTGCTGTGGATGGAAGAATAGATGCAGAAGTGAAGTTTAGAATGAATGAAGTTCGAAAGGTGCTGGGAGGAATGAAAAAAGTGTTTAGATGTCGTTCACTTAGAATGGATGAAAAGAGAAGGCTGTATGAGGGTATTGTGGTACTGACTGCATTATATGGGGCTGAAACATGAAATACAGGTGCAGCAGAGAGGAAAAGTTCGAATGTAATGGAGATGAGGTGTCTGAGGCGTATGTGTGGAGTGACGCATATGGACCGAGTGAGAAATGATGAAGTGCGAAGGGGAACTGGAATTGTTCGGGAGATGGCTGATCGAGTTGAGCAGAGAGTGTTGCGATTGTTTGGGCATATGGAGAGAATGGATAAAGAGCGACTGGTGAAAAAGATAACTAGATCTGATGTGAGAGGTGTAAGGCTGAGAGGAAGACCCCGAATAGGATGGATGGACAGTGTGAAGAGAGCGTTGGATGCGAGAGGGTTGTCTGTTGAGCAAGGAAGAGTGGCTGTGCGTGACAGAAATGAATGGAGGGAAATTGTGAATGAATAAATGATGACGCAGCCATGAGGGGATATTCTCCCGCATTTTGTCTGATCAGCTGATCAGGTCAGGTGTGGGTAAGGGGCTGGGTCCATTATGATGTGGCAGGGGTAAACCAGCTTTGCTGTCGGGCCCAAAAAAAAAAAAAAAAAAAAAAAAAAAAACAGCTTTGCTGTCGGGCCCTGCTGCGGATGTCACTGACTGCACTGCGTAGTTGACCCTCGTGCTGTGTGGTGCGGAAAGGATCAGTCCCTTCTCCCCTTTGGGGCTAAGATGCGAATGAATGTGTATGAGTGGATGAGTAAATTGGTAGGTGTGTTGACCTGTCTCGGATACCTCCCTTTTCTTGGGGGAAGCAGCCTAGGTATATAGATAGATAGACAGTGACTCAGCATGTTTGCAGCTCTCCCTGGTGGAGGATATACAGCCTCACACTCCTTGTATCACTGTGCAAATAAAACCCTTGTACTTCACTCCTCTCTACTTATCCCTTCAGTGGGTAATGACAAATCTCCTTATCTCACCACAGGGTACTGGCATATCTCATTATCCCACCATAGGGTAATGGCAGATTTGCTTATCCCCTTATCCCATCACAGGGTAGTGGCAGATCTCCTTATCCCGCCACAGGGTAATGGCAAATCTCCTTATCCTACCACAGAGTATGGCAGAACAGGGACTGAATTTCTGAGACCTAAACTGTCTAGTTGTCTTAACCCCTAGACGCATGGAACGTTTTGGGTGCGCCCGTTCTCTCACTGTGGCAATATTTCCCTAAATAACCTTTTTTCAAACTTTCTTGTCTGGGAAAGTATAGCAGTTAGGGAAACAAAAATTAAAGGCCACTCGCTCAGCACAGTGCTGCTCTTGGGCGCCTGTCCATTCCTCTCTTCCTTCCATCCTTCCTCTTCTGTCTTTCTGTCCTTCATTCTTTCCTATTCCTTCTGTCTATGAGTGACGCTACACTGAGTGATATGCCAAATGGTTTCCTGTTCACCAAGACACTATTTACTACAATGGGTGGTAACCATATAACTAAATTATGATGCCTGGTGGTTTAGTGGGTAAATAACGCGCTCCAATTGGATTGAGCCACTGCAGGTTCATACCCAAGGGATGGTTGGGGCTTATTGCTCACGTAATGCCACTCAGTGGTGAGTGAGACTGATCACTCTCATTTCAATGTCAGGACCAACTTGCCTAGCCCCGGGCTCCTACGCTCCCCATGGGGAAACAAAGAATTAAATGTGAATGATGAATATATACATATATACAGATATATCAATCAATCATTTCCTGTGGCACCCCATGGGATGCACAGGGCCTCGATGAACTCTCTCCAAAAATAACTGTCTCCTGTCATCTCCTTCAGGTCCCACCAACACTCCTATCCTGCTTCTCTTTTCATTGTCCTCAACCAGGTTTCCCTCGGCCTACCTCTGCCTCTTCTTCCTCCAGCAGTCCACACTGGCACATCCTGCATTAATCTGCCTTCTTTTTTATATATGTGCCCCAGCCATTTCCAGCGAGACAGCCTCACATATTCATCAACTAGTTCCACTCTCGTAAAATCCCTTACTCTTTCATTTGTAACTCTGTCTTGCCACATTACCCCAAGAATCCTTCTCAATATTTTATTCTCAAATCCTAATACTTTCTGATCTGTTGCAATTGTACTGTACCATGACTCATGCTCATAACTTAAAATTGGTCTAACCATGGACTTGTAAATTATTACTCTTGTATGTATCAAAAGTATATTATTATTCCAAACAGATTTCAATATTCCAACAGCTCACCAAGCCTGTCTAATCCTCTCCTCAATTTCACTGTTTAATGATCCATTAGATGATACAATCGTTCCCAGATATTTAAAATTTTCTACATTCTTCACCACATTATTCCCAATTACACAAACTATTTGGTTCTCCATGTTCATATTAATAATTTCAAACCTTCCACAATTTATTACCAATCCCACTTTTTCTCCTTCCTCCACCGGACAATCAAAACACCCCCTGCATCTCGTAAATACTTCTGCAAATCAGTACAATATCATCATCATAGTCCAAATCCATCAGTCTCATATTTTCTTTCCAATTAATTCCTGCACCTATTCTCCTTACAACCTTTCTCATAACATAATCCATAACCAAAACAAACACCAATGGCAAAAGAACTCCTCCTTCAATCACTCCTGACCTAACTTCAAATGGATCACTCAAAGAACCACTCATCATTACCTTACAAAAAGTAACTTCATGCAGGCTTCTAATAATATTTACAAACTTTTCTGGTATACCACAGAATCTCATAATGCTCCATGTGAAACACTATCAAATGCCATTTCAAAATCCACAAAACACACACAGAGTGGCATTTTCATCTCAATAGATGCCTTACAATAAAAATCTGATCATTACAACCATGATCCATTCTAAATCCTGCTTGTTCTCTTAAAATTTTACCAATTACTGGCTCAGTTCTGTTCACAAGATTTTGGAAAAGACTTTTGCAACTACAGGTGACAAAGTTATCCCCCTCCAATTTCCACACACACTTATACTTCCCTTTTTTGGTATTTTTATAATCACTCCATTTTTCCACTCTTCTGGAATTTCACCATTATCCCAGACCACATTAACCTGCCCAGTCCCCCCGACGTACGATGCAGGTCACCACTTTTTTCACACTCAGACCCACCGACGTGCATTGTACGTTAGGCAATTGCAAGGCCCGTCGTTTGCACATTTTTCAAGATTCGCAGGTGATTTTTGGTAGGCATATGTGGGAGAGGAGGAAAGAGGTGAAAAGATTAGTAAGAGAGAGTAAGAGGTGAGTGGATGAGGAATTTGGAAGGAATTTGAGTGTAAAGTGGAGGGAATGTAAGAATATGTTCTGGAAAGAGGAAAAGAGAGTTAGACAGGTTGCCAAAGAAGTTAGTTGGGGAGCGAAAGATAAAAAAGGTAGATTACTAGGAGAGAAAGGAGAAAAAGTGAACAGATGGTGAGAACACTTTAATGAATTGTTGAACATAGAGAATGAAAGTAAATGCAAGAATAAGTGGCTGGGGAATGGCTGGGAGAAGGAGGGATGTGGGAAGAGAGGAAGAAATCAGTAGGATGGAAGTTGTGGAAGCAATAAAGAAATCTAAAATGGGGATAGCCCCTGGGATTGATGGACTGTGTGGTGAAATGCTGAAGCATGGGGGAGAGATAGTAACAGAATGGATGTGGAAGGTGTGCAGATTGGCCTGGGAGGAAGGCAGAGTCCCAGAGGACTGGAAGTCAGGTAAAATTATTCCCCTGTACAAAGGAAAAGGGGAAAAAGAAGTGTGTGGTAATCATAGGGGGAATTGCCTTCTTAGCGTAATAGGAAAAGTATATGGTAGGATACTTATTGACAGAGTTAGGGAAATAAAAGAGGAATTAGTTGGAGAAGAACAGGGAGGTTTTAGGAAGGGAAAAGGATGTGTAGATCATATATTCATTCTTAGATCTTTAGTGGAAAAGTTTCTAGAGAAGGGAAAGAAGTTGTATGCAGCCTTCATGGATTTGGAGAAATATGACAGGGTGGATAGACAAGGATTGTGTGGAAAATATTAAGAATACATGGAGTAGATGGAAAGTTGCTGAAGGCCGTGAAGAGTATGTATGAGGGTGCTAAGGCTGCAATGCGTGTGGATGGTGAACTGAATGAATTTTTCCATTTGAAGGTTGGATTGAAACAAGGATGTGTCACGTCTCCATGGCTGTTCAATCTGTATATGGATGGGGTTATAAAAGAGATACGAGGTAGGGCAGTGGATGTTGGAGTGGCTCTAATGAGAGAGGGCAGTGTTTGGAAACTCCCTGTACTGTTGCTTGCAGACGATACTGTGTTGTTGAGAGAAGACGAAGGGGTTCTGGAAGGCTTGGTAGATGAATCTGGGAGAGTGTGTAAGAAATGGAATCTAAAGGTGAATGTAGGGAAGAGTAAAGTGATGGTCTTTGAGAGAAGTGAAATCAGTGAATATACAATGAGATTGGATGGGGAGGATATGGAGAATGTGAGTTCATTTAAGTACTTGGGTAGTGTGATGAGTAAGGATAGAAGTTTAGAGGGTTAAGTGCTTGAAAAGGTGCAGCAGGGAAGGAAGAATGCTGGTTCCTTGAAAGCAGTGATAAGAAACAGGGAAGTGAGCATGGAAGTGAAAAAGCTGCTGCATGACAGTACAGTATTGTGATACCAACTCTAACAGGAGGTGGTATAAGCCTCATAATTTGACAACAAATCCTCCTCACACCACATGCCTGACCTGACTGTATAAGCAGCAGTTGCCACAAAGTCACCACCATCAGCTACCAAAAGGGCATTGGGGGGCAACACTTCTTCAACCTCTTGCAGCACCTTCACTGGATTAAGGTGTTCCTCTGGGATCTCGTCTCCCATCTGGTTAATGTGTGAAAAAATTAGCAAGATTCATCACAATCATCATTAAGCATATTCAGTACAAATAACACACCAATACAGTAATCTCTCAATTATCCGGACGACCACTACCCACACAATTCATTACCCGAACGCTGTGATCTGGCTGTTTGAAACCATTATTCATACATTTTTCCCACTACCCAGACAAAATGTTTGCCTCTGTTTGGAAATTATGGTCGCACAAAAAATTTCCACCCGGACGAGTGGGAACAGCTAAGTGGCGCCACCATGTCTGGCTAGTTAGTTTACCCAGTGTCTGCCAGAGCCCCCCCCCCCTCTTTCAGTCTCAGTTCCTGCGCGGTGATGTAAACAGTTGTTACAGTGGCACACATGGTGGTTTTTGAGGCTGTTCCCTACCTACTCCTGGCCTTGCTATTCCTTGCATGCCTCTTCCTTGGGTGTGACTCTTTGGCAGCAGGAGATCAGGGGTAAGACTGATGCGGGATGGGCGAATTGTGAGTATTGACATTGATTTTATTCTATCTTACTGTACTGTACCATGATTTTATTCTATTTTACCATGATTTTATTCAATTTACCATTAAGTTTTGTGATCCCCACTACATTTTAAGGTCTGCTTGACCAGACAGAGTAGTGTTAAACAACAGGAACAAGTTTTATATGAGGTACTGTAGTGGCCTTTTACACTGGCTTTCAAAGTTAGGTTCTGTGCAAATGGGGGCCTGGGGAGAAGTCCACTATCCGGATGGAGCCACTACCCTCACATGCCTTTGGCTCTATTACGTTGGATAACTGAGGGATTACTGTTTTCATCATCATCATCCTGATCCTTTTTTTTGAAATTAAGAATGGGAGAAGCAGAATTCAGAGAAAAGGAGAAAAACATGACAGAAGGAGAACTAATTGACAGAATGTCTCATGAAATGGGCCACACACTCATTCACTCACTATACAAGCCCCAGAATCCTGACTCCACCTCCCAGGCATAACTATCATCACTGTTTTTCTTTATAAATGCACTTCATACCATAATTAGATATACTGATCATCATCACCATTTTGGGGGGTGGTGGGGGTGGGGGAGGAGGTAATTTCTGTTATCAACTGGTTAAAAATACAACAGTCAGCAATATCCATCATCATCACCATCACTAAGTAAAGACTATATAAACTGATCACCTCAGACATACCTAACTCCTACATAATGTCCCTGGGTGGGTCTACCTGAAGTAGCCTGCACTCCAACAATAACAGCAGTCTTAACAACTCATAAGCTTTGGTCATGCTGAATCTGATGAACCCTACTGATGAAGTAAGAGGTTAAAAGTAAAACTGACCCTCTAGTTTTTGTACACTTGGCTATTAACTAAGGTAAAAGTAGTTAGGGATCTTTGTTGGGCATGAACAACTATGCAATAAAATAACCACCAGTTTCCTGATTCTGCTCTCAAGTCCTACCTTCAAGTTGACATTTTCCTTGGCATTTTCGCGTTCCCTCAGAGTCACAATCCAGTCAGGGTCACACCTGTATGTTCCTGACAGTCCTGCTGCAAGGTCACGCATGAAGGTTGCAACATCCCCCACCACACCCACAACTGGCTTCCAGAATATGTCGGAGTTCTGCAAATGAAGCAGTGGACTTACTGAAACTGTGAATGATTTATAATAATACCCTCCACAGTTGTAGACAATAGATTCATCGTGACAAGAGGATCAAATGAATGGGAGGGAAACATATGAAGGAATAAGTTTTTATTTTCCTAACTTTTTAGACAACACAGGGCCCAATTTCTGTATGATGTATTTTTTTCTTGAAAAAAAAAAAATAAATAATAAATAAATAAGGGCTTTGTGTAGCCTGAAACATTAGAGAAATAGCCAAACTTATAACTTTCCACGACCCTAATGCAAGGTCGCACATGATGACTGCAACATCACCCATTACATCCATGGCTGGCTTCCACATTATGTCACAGTTTTGAAATGTATGAAGTAGATTTTACTACAATGATTTTTCTTTTATTATTATTACTGCAGTGTGGTAGATGGGGGTGCTCACCATCCACTCACTCAATGTAGTGCTGTTCTCAGGTGTCTGCCCTTTCCTCTCCTCCCTGTTTTCCTTCCTTCTGCTTCACTCTTTCTTTACTTCATTCTTTCCTCATCTTTCTCCCTATGGGACACTTTACACTTCCTCTTTTGTCTTTCTTTCCTTCATTCTTTCCTGTTCCTTCTGCCTATGGGTGACTCTACACTGAGTGACACACCAAATGGTTTCCTGTACAGCAGGAAACCATTTACTATGCTGGATGGTAACCATTTAACCAAATTATGGTGCCTGGTGGTTTAGTGGGTAATTGCAGCGCTCCAATCGGATTGAGCCAGCGAAGGTTTGTATCCAAAGGGTGGTTGGAATAATTGCTCACGTAATGCCACTCAGGGATCAATGAGGCTGATCAATCTCATCTTAAATGTCAGGACCAACTTGCCCAGCCCCGGGCTCCTACACTCCTTATGGAGCATTGCAGGATTGGATGATGGATGAATGAATGGTTTTTATTGCAGCTGCTAGACAATTTTACTCAGCTTGGACAGACACTCTGAGAAGGAAGGGTTAGATAAATCCTTAATGAACCCTTTCACTACAAAATACAATTTATAGACTGAGGAACATTGCCTGGCTGCAGTTAGAATAAACTAAAATGGATATTAGCTGTATACATGGGGTTAGATGAGGTTGGAAGAATTTTAATATTGAAAATGCATTTAACCCCATCAATCTGGTGACATGTTTAAATGATTCATTCTTGCTACCTTCAGATAATTTTTTTTGCTTTCATTAAGAGGTGAATGAAGGCCATATCAAACATCTCCAGTTCATGAAGTCTTTCTAAATCAGAATAAAACTGTCTGGAGATAGCTCGTGTATACCGTAAAATGCATCACTGGACTAAAGGGGTTAATATATACCGGTACATACTGTTTCGTTTCGTTTCGTTTTTGAAGGCTCCAACATGCTTGCATGGTCACCTAATGGCGGCTCTCCACACTGCTCGATCCCTGGCAGCCTCCCTGTTCAGTCTCTTAACCCTTAAGTCACACTTAATGACCTCGTCCCATGTCTTTCTCGGTCTACCCCTCCCAACCCCTCCCCCAATATTAACACCTCTCACCCTCTGTACCCAATTATCATCCCCCATCCTCTCCACATGTCCAAACCACCTTAGCCTACATCTCCTCATCACAACACCAATACACTCCAGTCCCATCCTACCTCTCAACTCTTCCATCGTAAACCCAGCCCCCCCAGGCCTTGCACGCAGGGACGCACTGCACATCCACCTATCATTGTCATTTCTGTACGTTTAAACCTGCGAATATCCTCTTCCTTTATTGCCCAGGTCTCACTACCAAACAGCATCACACTCCTAACATATGCTG
>JAGKTI010032513.1:0-11882 GCA_018397915.1 Birgus latro
CCTCTGTCTGTACTTCATTCTGCCTATGACCTCCAGTCTTTTAAACGCAATGTGTCCAGACAGAAATGAACCGATCTCCCTCCCTCTCTCCCTCTCTCTTTCTCTGAGGGATCAATTTTGCCGACTTGTGGCCTTTGGTTCCTTTTTCCCTGCAAATGAAAATGAAAAAAGATCAGCTATATATAAAAAAAAAAAAATTATCTATAAGGTGGAACTGAATACTGGAACTGTACTGACCATGAGAGGATAAATGGTACAGTATCAACACTCTCCTACACTCACTCTCAGCTGAGTTAAATCGCCGGGCGTCAGCTGCAACGGGCCGAAAATACTACAGCTGTCCCGGCCGTGAGAGGGTAATGCTCCGGTCTGACCCTGCAACCTTAACCCGAGCAGCGCATCCATCAGTTATTTACTCCCTCCCAGTCCTCTCCACCAATTTCCTTTGCCACTAACCTCGTCTATCTCTAACCAGTCTATTTTTACCTGTCATTCGCCATGCATTTTTTTTCCCCAATTCTCTAACATTTTCTTCACTCAGTTATAACTTTTCGCACACATCTCATTCTGACACGATTATATTTCTCTCTCTCTCTCTCTCTCTCTCTCTAACATTTCCGTTTTTCCCCACTTCTAACATCCACGTATCAGTAACATCCACCCCACTACCTGCCACTACTATACAGATACCATCACAATACTAATTATCACCAGCACAGACATACCAGTACTACCACTAGCTATTACAACCTATAAACACTACTACTACCACTGCTATCGTCAATCCCAGTTACTATTACCATCATTATCAAGAATACCTCAAACACTATTACCATCATTATCAATACCTACTACTACTACTACTACTACTACTATCACCACCATCATCACTACTGGTACTACTAAACGCCTTAATTCCCCAGCTCAGGGTAGACTTAACAAAATGGTAATGAGCCCCGTTACTCCACATCAAACACAATATCCCGAACCTTAAGGGATTGTTTATGCAGCACACTGGTCCCTTACGTAGGAATGATTATACAGTATAGCAGATATTGATGGTGAGGATATGGATGCGAAAGTTCTCCTCTTGAGTTGCATACCTCATAAGAAAACACGTAAGCCACTGATTTGTTATGACTTTCCATCTGCCTCATGGCTAATCACCTCCCCCCCCCCAATGGTATTAAGAAAAGAACTCCTCAGTCGGAGTGGCAACCCCCCATTGGTTCGATCCCGTAAAAATGACCTTTTTACTTTTGTTATTTAATGTCACCATGGAATAAGGACTACGATACTAAGATCAGACATGTAAGGTGACTGACCAGCTCATCCCTGGGCAGTAGTGTGCGAGCAATACACCTCAGCCACCCTCCTGGAGCGCCTTACTCATTAGACCACGGGGCATCCATTTGGTAATATAATTACCATTCAACATAGTGAATGGTTTCCTCGGCTACAATAAACCATCTAGCGTGTCGTTCGGTGTAGTCACCTGAAGTTAGCACTAAGGATGGCGGGCAACTGTTGGTCGGGGCGGTAGAGATCTCAGTCAGATCCAAATGTGACTGAGGATATTGCTGCCCACCATATACTCACTCGATGAAGCGTTGCTTTCAGGTGATTCTACAATGAGTGAGACGCTAAACAGTTTCAAGTAACCCACGAAACCACTGACTACGCTGAGGGGTAACCAAATGACCCCTGGTGACTCAGTGGATTAAGGCACTTCAACTGCATGGTGGCCGTTATGGCTTACACCCGAGAGATGGTTGGCGTTTTCTGCTCCCACACTACCACTCACCGGCTGGCAAGGTTGGAATTAAGTTGCCTAGCCCCGGGCCTCTATGCTTCTGACTGGGCAAGAAAGGATTGGATGAGACATACAGATAGACAGACAAACAGAAAAATTGACAGGCAGACAGGAATAGATCAATACAGGTAGATAATCCTGTCAGCGGGGTAACTTTAGTCTCCTGCTACTTAACCCCTTCCATCCGGTTTCATTTGACTGCTTTACTCTTGTTACCACCAGACGAGTTCATCCACCTTCAGGAAAACCTTTATCATCGAAGGGTAAATGGACGCCACAGCTAAAATCTTTTCGAAAAGTTACTTCTATGGTACAAAAAGCCGTCTGGAGGTTGTAAGAATAAATGAAAATAATAACGTTCAGGAGGACAGAAGTCTACACCAGGGCCCCTACGACCCGAAAGATATAAGATTCGTTGTACAGTATTTATATTTTAATTCAGAATATTTCACACTATGCTTATGTTAATTATTTTGCAGAATGTGTTAGAACTTTTTGAAATTTGCTGCCCTGTCTAAATTTGTTTTGGCTTTGAACTATTTTTTCAGAGCTCTACTAAAAAATTTTTTGATACTACGATTGTTTTAATAGTATTTACATTTTTTTCCTTATTACAATATCTATTCTTACTTTATCTCGCTCTTCACGTATCTTTATGAAAAAAAATTGCAATAAATTGAATCACAATTCTTTTTGTATCAGCGCAACATCTGTGCTTCATTCTATCCCCTTTACTCCTAGCGTTTGTTTCAATCTTGTTATCTCCAGACGATTTTATTTAACCAATTCGATTCCAGTAAGGAAAGAGCTGATACAGGATATATATGTATTGCCCATCCAGACTAAAGTCACTCCAAAACTGAACAAATTCGTTTGGAGGTACCACGAAGAAAAAAAGTATGTCAGGGGATTCAAAACATTATTATGTCACTCCACTGCAGGAAAAATCAGGATAATGTTGGGCGCCGCCCTGTTAGTAATCCATAAGGAATTCAAGCATTTTTACCAGCCGCGATAACGAAGCTGGTAGTTTTAATTTTGTCCGTCTGTCCGTGTTTTTGTTAGCACGATAACTTCCCAACTCTGGAACTGTCTCCCTCTGTCTGTATTCCCTGCTTCCTATGATCTCCAACCTTTCAAACGCAGTGTGTCCAGGCATCTCGAAATGAATGGATCTTGAATCTGGCTCTTTTTTGTACTGTTTTTACTTTTTCTTGGAAGGAACAGTATGCGGGTCCATGGCCCTTGGTTCCTTCTTTCTTGCATTAAAAAAAAAAACGCTCAAAATATCATCATACAATTTTACAGGTGTGTAGCAGGGAAATAAAATCGATCAAGAGTTCGAAACTGGTGAAAGTTGGTCGGGGTCTGTGTGTTTGTTACTACGATAACTTCGCAACCGCTCAAGATATCATCACAATATTTTACAGGTGTGTAGTAGGGATGAAAATCTCCAACGAGTTCGAAATTGGTGAAAGTAGGCCAAGGTCTGTGTGTCTGTTACCACGATAACTTCGCAACTGCTCAGGGTATCACCACAAAATTTAACAGATGTGTAGTAGGGATGAAAATCTCCTACGAGTTCGATATTGGTGAAAGTAGGCCAAGGTCTGTGTGTCTGTTACCACGGTAAATTTGCAATCGTTCAAGATATCATCACAAACGTGCACAGGTGTGTACTTGGGATGAAAATCTACAAGTTAGAAATTTGTGAAAGTAGGTCAAGGTCAAGCTCATATTCCGAGTCGCGCTTTATATATCCGCTTACAGCTAGTGTGATTTCCCCATTGGGGAGCCTCAACTTTTGTGTAATTACATTTCGAGACAAAGTGAATTTGATTTTAATGAACTGACTACCAACATCACCAACATCTACTTTACCACCTTATTACAAATCCTTTTTTCTTCTTCCTCTACTATTACTACTACAGCTACTACTACCAACTTTAATATCTCCTCCTGCTCCTCCTCCTACTACTACTATGAGATAGATACATTGGATAACTCTTTGGACATAATGCTAGAATTCAATGGGTCTATTGTTAAGAATATATTTATTGTAACTATTTTATTAAATTCAATTGTTATATTATTATCTATAATATTTATGATGATGAAATGTATTATATTTCATGTATCGCGAGATACGAAATAAAGACGACTGATTGACTGACTACCACCACAACCAACACTACTACTACTACTATTCCCAACAGCAAAACCTACAACTCAATACTACCTCCTCCATACGCTTAAAAGTCCTAAATGCGGGATCTTCAGACCCTCTGGTTAATGCCTTTGGTGTGTGGTGTGGTGTGGTGTGGTGTGGTGTGGGAGGGTGATTTGTATTTGGTGCGGGAGGATGATTTGTATGTGGTGTGGTGTGGTGTGGTGTGGTGTGGTGTGGTATAGTGTGGTGTGGGAGGGTGATCTGTATATGGTGTGGAGTGGTATGGTGTAGTGTGGTGTGGAAGGGTGATTTGTATGTGGTGTGGTGTGATGTGGCTTCGCTAAAGTCGCTAAACCATCTCGCGTCAAAAATCGCTAGTAAGAGACACGCGGACACGGATGCCTCTAGTGATGGTCCCGCAACTTATTTAAAAAATAAATAAATAAATAAATAATTAAAAGGTATCACTCTACACCACCACCACACCGGCACACCAAACCCTTAATAAAGATGTGCTAAGTAATTTAATTCCGCCCTTTACTAAAATGACATTATTCAATTTAACCCCATGTTTGTATTAACCACAGGTCCCGCCCCCCTCCTCTCTCTCGTGCTGGTGGTGCTCTCGTTCTTCTGGCCAACGCTTTTTGTCACAGCCTCTCGCCATTATTTCTTAGCTGATTGGCCTTAAAATCATCATGCATGTACCTGGACGTTATGACTCGAAATAAATACTCAGTTTTTTTTTTTTTTTTTACAGTATATTACGTGCCCAAAATCTGTGACAAAAAGAGGAAGTAACCAAGAACAGACGGTCGAAAAACACACACACACACACACACACATACAAAATCCCAATACAGGCACCTGTTTTTTCAGTTTCAAATGTGGTCATGGGAAGGACCGAGTTCAATCAGAATGGGCCTTCTAGCCTGTTTGTTCTTTGATTCGTTCGTTTCAGATGAGTCAGGAAGTCAAGCAAATATGTTACGTGTAAGAAGTAGACTTCGGGAAATATCAGCGCATTTAACTGAAAATGTTGCCCCTAATTTAATTTCTTCTTGCCGCTCCTAACGACTCGATTTGGCTTAGGAGAAAGAGAGAGGCATTTCGTACATCGAGTAAAATCGTCTGTAACTGGGTTACGAAGAGACAAACTACATTTAACTTCGGAAGCTCCAACTGTTTCTAATCCCGTCACTGCAGGAGGTTTTGGAGGTGGCATTTGTGGCAGCAGTTGTGGTGGTGTAGTTATGGGGTGTAGCAGTGGTGGTGGTGTAGTCGTAGTGTGGTGCTGCAGTGGTAGTGGTGGTAGTGGTGTTGTAGTAGCAGTGGTGGTAGGAGTGATGGTAGTAGTTATGATGGCAGTAGTGGTGGTGGTAGCAGCAGGGGTGTTAGTGGTTGTGGTGGTGGTAGTCGTGGTCTTCGTAGCTGTGGTGGTGGTAGCAGAGATTTTAGCAGCTGTGTTGGTAGCACAAGTNCCACACCTGTCATGGGCCCTCCACCACACCTGTTCATCGACCCTCCACCACACCTGCCATCCACATCTGTCATCGGCCCACCAACACACCTGTCATCAACCCTCCACCACACCTGCCATCCACATCCGTCATCGGCCCTCCACCACACCTGTTATCAACCCCCCATCACACCTGTCACCTGCCATCCCTCACACCTCTCATCGGCCCTTCCGCGTTCCTGTCGCATCATGAATGAAATCGTCTAGATGTAGGAAGAATAAAAATGAATAACGCATCATGGTAGTAAAGGAATTAAATTTGCACCCGAATAGTAAAATGGTATCCCCTCCGGTCCTGAAAGTCAATCCTGATCTCAATAAAATCGTCCAGAGATTGGAAAAGAAAATTCATCATCTTGCTGAGGGGTCTATTTAGAGTTATTTTTTGTTTCCTTTTTTACCTCTACTAATGAGAAATCTCGCGGCATACATTATTAATTTCCGGTTTTAGCCATATTCTGAAGACTTTCCCACTCTTTCTAGCAAGTTTGTTTCTTATTGTATTTAGCGACACTAGCGATTTTTAAGCAAATTCTGCTATATTTAAAACCTATCCTTTTAGCTACAGGGTGGACAACATATTTCGTACTCCTTGCTATTAGAAAATTCTCTTGTGTTGCAAGGACGGCTCAGTCATCGTTACCAGTGTCTAACCTGCATCTTTTTCTACTTCCCATAACGGCATTCTTTCCTGTTTTACGCAGATCCAATAAGAGAATGATAACTGATTTCATGAGGAAGCCAAAACGTCTGCCACACCCACATCAGCAGACTGAGCCCTCAACACACAACATACCGCAAAATAAGTGTCAAAAGGGAGCGCAATATACAGACCAACCTTTAGATTTCTCACACTCCTTCGTGCCTCGTCCCACTTACTCCTCGACGCGCTTCCTCAGAATACAAAGAGCTCTTTACTATATGATCAGTGGTAACTCGTAGGGTCAATAGCGCACTCATTTCCTCCCTTTACTACCGCAATATTATTAGGGTGAATCATATCTCTTTGGTAGACAAGCAATGGTGGCGATACTTACATTATTATGGTAATTACAATGGATCATCATATTATCCTAACGTGAGGGACGCAAACAGAACGCAGCTGTGATACTGATGTTAATACAGGGATTTACTGAAGTAAATTATAAGCTTAACTTAATATTTACGATTGTAATTATCTTCTGTAAATACTACTGCTACATGATCCGACTTTATGTGATTTTAAAGAATGATATTTACAAGAAGGAAAATTAGACGGTACAGATATTCAGTCTTTTTTTTTCCTAGTGACATATTGCTACTGGGTATATACAGATTATTTTGATTTTACACAACCTAGGAGAGATTTCTAGACGTGGAGGGGTTAGATCTCGCCTTCATTCACCCCTTGAACACCAGAGGAGCACGTGGAGTTACATGGAGACAGACTGAATGACATATGGGGAAGTGAAGAACCGCTGTGGTGTGGATGTGATAGAAAGCGTTATAAGAATTACACTTGAGGTGATTTGGCCATGTGGAAAGGAAGGAGAGCGAGGGACTAACGAGGAGAGTATGTGTGTGTAAGGTAGAAGTGGGGAGAGGGAGGCGGAGGCCAAGGATGAGATGAAAGGATGGAGTGAAGACGTATATGAAAGAGGGGTGTGTGAGCTGGGGAGGAGGGCAGCAAAATTACGGGGGGCAGGGCGACACTGAGACGATTTGTTTGTGGCCACCCCTTTATGAGATTATGGCGTCTGGCGGTAGACAGAACACGAAAGACCTTGATAAACTGTACTAAGTCGTCTGAAAATAGCAAGAATGTAATGAAAAAAAGACATCGCCGGACTGAAGGTGTTTAATGCAAATCTCGTCTTCTGTGTCGCCCATTCCATTACTCCTTCACTGTTACGATGGCTTGTTGTATTTCCTTGTAGTTATGAGGTAAGTAAAGGCTGCGTATATCCCCTTCAATTCGAAAATGAAATCCTATTATGAATTAAATCGACAGCGGACTGGGAGGTTAAAACAAAGATTCCAGTCTCCGGTTACAGAGGTTAACGTGGTGTGTGTGTGTGTGTGTGTGTGTGTGTGTGTAATGTGTGTGTGTGTGTGACATATACAAAACCTACTCATACAAATCCTGGCAGGCAATTCCTTGTAACTATACCGTCCACTACAATGTCTTTGTCTTTTATATTCCATTCTTGGTAGCTCCAAACGATTTCATTCAGCTCATTCTTTGGAACTATAGATAGGTTAGATATAGCCGTCACTAACACATTCACGAGACCTCCCTCACGTTGAACAAAACCATCTGGTAATTTCAAGAATGTAAAAATCAGACGTCATGAAACTGAAGCGGATATATTTCCATTTCGCACTATACATTAGCTAAGGAGATGTGCCTAGGTGTACCGTCAGAGAGTACCCCATAATATAATACCTCAGTCCAACAACGCCACATACCTCCTTCACTGCTGCTCTCATCGGGGAAAATTATGAAATCACTTATAACCTTATGCCATTTTGTGAACTTTTTGTGTGGAGTTTTCATCACAATGCAAATGAAGCTAATGAAAAATCTGACAAGTGGATGTTAGAGGAAGATCAGGGTTTAAATCTGAAACGAAAATTTTCCCATCCATCAATTCAGGGTTCGCTCTACGGCAAATCATAATCCTGTCATGTAAGCCAAGTTCATAATTAGATAAAAATTTCTTGACTGACAAATCACATGTCTTGGATTACAAGTCAGTGAGAAATTCAACTTGTCAACTCTACCTAATTCATGTATGTTCAGACCATCTCTAAATGAAGGCATTTCACATAACCTTGACAACATTCTGCAACTGTTGTATAATCCTCTACTTCATTCACACACACACACACACACACACAAACACACACACACACACACACACACACACACAGCTAAAAAAAAAATCTACGCACAACATACAACACATTCTCATTACATTTTTCAAGCTGTACTGCCGTTCCCAACGAGGTCATTACATATTTTCACAGCCAGCCGTTGCTCTTGTCAAAATTCTGGCTCTGACCATTTAGTGCTAAGCGATGCAAGGCGGCGTGGGTAATTATCTCATCTCACGGGTATATACTCTGGCCCTACCTCGTTCTGGGCTGGGTTGGGGACGGGGTAGGAGACTGGGGAAGGAGACTCGGGTAGGAGACTTGGATAGGAGACTGGGGAAAGAGACTCCAGTAGGAGACTGGGGTAGGAGACTCCGGAAGAAGACTAGGGTAGGAGAGTGGGGTAGGAGACTGGGGTAGGAGACTCGTGTATAAGACCGGGGTAGGAGCTCGGGTAGGAGACTGGGGCAGGAGAATGAGGGCCAATGGAAGCATGGAGCGAGTTGAATTAGGAGGGAGGAGACTATGGGTAAAAAGAAAATTTGGGTAAAAAAAACAAAACACAAAATTATTACGAAAACAAAACAAATCTAATAACGGAAACTAAACAAAATGAATAATGCTTTCATAAAAATTTCCTCAGAATTAAATACTACGGTACTACTACTACTAATAATAATAATAATAATAAAAATCATATCATTACAATAATAATAATACATATAATAATAATAATATCATCATCATCATAACAATAATAATTATAACAAGAGGGGCACTCAGTGGAGCGCCTCTCTCCGATAAGGGCAACGTAATTTCCAAATCACTTTTCATAATGGGTTAGAGTTTTCTCAACACTGATTAGGGTTTCGCAGAAAGTGTTTTCCGGATCCAGAATCCATAATACGATCCGGATCTGTCCCAGAAGTTAATCGCTTGTTCCCTGGGACGTGGGCTATCTACCCACCAAATTTTACCCAAATCTCTCTTTTAGTTTCTGAGTAATCCTGCTAACAGACAAACAAACAGGGGTGAAAACATACTCTCCTTGTCGGAGAGAATAAACAATGTCCAGAGGTTTCTCATAATTGTTTCCTGGAACCTAAACAAAGATGCCTAACCCCTTTCAGCTCGGTTGATGGCCAAATGTAGACACATTAACGGGTCGATTTAACTTGTACCCAAGGAGATTAATTCCAACATCAAAAACTAAGGTTTACTGAATTTCATGTGGAGTTGTGAGTGGCTAGGTTCCGCCTGTTGAAAACAAGCCGAATACAACCAAAAGGGAATGGTAATTGGCTAGGAATAATGCTGAAAAATAAACACACTCGTACACGCACTATATGTGAAAATCCTTAGGCTGGAAAAAGGCAACAACGACGATAATAAGTAAATTACCCAAACATTCAGAGCAAGATGTACACCTAAATGACGTCTCTTTCGTTTTATTTCTGCTTCATAATAGACGATTACATTCACATCAGGGATTTTTGAACTGGTGGGGATAAAGTTGGTCTTCATTAACCCCTCCAGTGACAGATATGGCCTTCATTAACCCTTCCCGTGATAGATATGGCCTTCATTAACCCCCCCCCCCGTGATAGATGTGGTCTTCATTAACCCCTCCAGTGATAGATATGGCCTTCATTAACCCCTCCAATACAAATGTTTTCCTTGAGTAAAATCGTCTGGAGAGCAAAAATATGAAGAAAACCTACACCATGGGACTCAAGGGGTAAAAGGGTGTACATCTGCAGTTATAAAGTTTCTCTACAGTCTCAATCGTCTCAAAACCGTATCAACACAACATAATAGGATCGAACTTAACCCCTGCCATCCAATGGTGTATTTTCTTCACACTCCTTTTTCCAGACGATTTATTTAACTTAGGAGGGATCTGTGGTAATGAGGAGATTAACTGTGCCTACAGTGACCCCTCCAGTCTCGGGTTTGCTTCACTCGAAATTAATTCGTGTAGCAGTAGAAGGAATATATAAAATGAAACTAATGTATGTCACCGAAGAAGTGGTTAACTAATCAGTAATATCTAAGAGAACTGGGTTTTGGTCTGGACAGTCGGTTCGGATATGTGAAGAGAATGAAGAATGAGAGACTGAGTAGGAGGGTGTACGTTAGTGAGGTGGAAGGGGAGGGAGATGAAGGATAGAATAGGGGCATGGGGTGGAGAAATACTATATAAAAGTGAAGGGGTATTGCAGCCTGTTCGAGGTGGACAGGGTGACATGGGGGCGATGCAGGAGTAAGGCGTCTGATTATGGCAAGACAGACACGGATATTTCAGAATCCGTGTCAAGAAACGAGTGACCGAAACTGTACACCTTGAAGAAAGCCGACCGTGACCTCCGGAGAAAATGAGAAAATGGAGACAGTGAAATGGAAAAACTGGTGGACAAAAGGCGATGGAGAATATGAGATAGATAAAATGAGATGGAGAAATTCATAAATACAATAATGGAAAAGTGAAATGGTGAATACATGAATGAAATTAAATGGAATAATTAATGGATAAAATAAAGAGCTAAGAAAATGAAATGAATATGAAGAAAGTTAAATGGGTATAATAAAAAAATGAAAATGAGAACATAACACAAAATGAACGAAACATTAACTGGAATATGAAAATGAAAAAAATTATAGGAGGAAAAGGAAAACGAAAATTCAAGGGGGAATATGAAAGAGGAAATGAAGAAAGCAAACAGAGAAAAAAATGTATATATATGCACGAACGATTTTATTTAACATAGGAAAGGCGTTTCGTAATGAGATAAGAATTTAGAAGCAATCTCCGCTGCCCAATTACCTTAAGATTATTTATTCTTGTTACTTTATGGTGAATTTAATTAGTTCTAGTACGGAGAAAGGCTTAAACTCCTCAGCACCAGGTATCTTTTTCATATTCTTCGTTCCATCAGACAATATTATACTGCATAGTCGAGATCTTTTTCAAACTGGAGGACTTAGATACAGCCTTTTATCAACTCCTTCACCACAAGAGGTCTGTCTCAAGCTGAATAAAATCGTCTGGAGGCTACAAGAAAATGGTAATCCCTCCACTACAAGAGGTTTATTTCGGGATAATGAAATCGTCTGGGGGTTGAAAGAATAAACAAAACTACAACGCCCTGGGGTTGAAGAGATTTAATAAACACACAAGAGCGAAGAGTTCTGGGTAAATTTCAGTAAACTTTCAAAATAAAGCAAAAGAATAACATCCGTGGTAATGGAAAATAAAGCAGAGAACGCAAAGAAAACAAAAATAATAGAAAAGGATGCAAAATAAAACAGATAATAATAATGTTAAGAACGAAAATAAAACAATAAAAAACGCATAAACGCAAGTACGAAAATAATACAGCAAAAGAATAACATCTGTGGTAATGGAAAATAAAGCAGAGAACGCAAAGAAAATAAAAATAACAGAAAAGGATGCAAAATAAAACAGATAATAATAATGTAAAGAACACAATAAAAAACGCATAAACGCAAGTACGAAAATAAAA
>JAGKTI010032514.1:0-11881 GCA_018397915.1 Birgus latro
AGAGCTGGTTTCAAACACACACACACACACACACACACACACACACATACAGACTGGGGTGGGTGGGTAGAGTGGGAGGCACAGTTTGGCAGGTTGGGTGGATGGGTTGGTGAATGAATGAATGGGATGGGGTAGGTTGGGAAGATAGGCATGATGGGCGAGCTGGGTGGTATGGGTGGACAGGGTGAGATGAGTGGGCAGGATGGGTGGAGTTAACCGGATGAGGTGGGCTGGCTGAGGCGGTGTTCGGGGGGAGGGAGGTGCATGGGCAGAGTGGGTGTGAGGGCTGGAAGACACTTTGGGTGGGGTTAGTGATTGACTGAGTTACTTAAAATACAGCCCTGATTCAATCTGACAAGATGGACCAGTAGAATTTTCATTATTAACGTCATATTCTTCCACCTCTGTACAAAACAATCCCAAACACCTCGCCCAAAGACATTCAAGTACCACTGGGTCCAACTCCCCAGTGGCTGTGTACGGAAGGTTTCTTTAAGAACTTTTTTGAGGTTCTGTCTATCTATCTATTGCCAGACGCCTTAATCTCGTAAGGGATTGCCACTAACAAATCGCCTCCATGTCGCCCTGTCTCCCGCCATTTCATTGTCCCACTCCCGGCTCACACCCCCCCTCTCTCATGTACAACTCCACTCCATCCCTCCATCTCATCCTCGCTCCCCTTCCCTCTACTCCCTTCCATCTCACTCACATACACTCTCCTCGTCAGTCTCTCCATTTACATCCCCTCCACATGGCCAAACCACCACGATATGTTTTTCCTAACTCTTCCTATCACATCCACATCCACACCACAACGCTCTTTCACTCCCTTATTTGTCAGTCTGTCTCTCCATGTGACTCCACAGGCTCCTCTCAAATAATTCATTTCCACTGCTCTCATTCTTGATTTGTGTCCCTCTGACAAGGTCCAAGCTTCACTTACATGCGTTAGAGTTATCACAGTACTGTCACGCAGTAACTTTTTCACTTCCATGCTCACTTTCCTGTTTCTTATCACTGCTTTCAAGGAACCAGCAATCTTTCTTCCTTGTTGTACCCTTTCAAGCACTTCACCCTCTAAACTTCTATCCCCACTCATCACACTGCCCAAGTACTTAAATACACTCACATATTCCATTTCCTCTTCATCCAACCTCACTGTACATTCACTGCCTGCATTTCTCTCGAAGACCATAAGTTTACTGGTCCCTACATACAACTTTAATTCCATTTCTTACACATTCTCCCAAACTCATCCACCAATCCTTGCAGTTCCCCTTCGTCTTCACTTAACAACACAGCATCATCTGCAAACAACAGTACAGGGAGTTTCAAAACACTGCCTTCTTTCAATAGGGCAGCTCCAACATCCACTGCCCTACCTTGTATCTCTTTTATAACTCCATCCATTTACAAACTGAACAACCATGGAGACGCTATACATCCCTCTTTCAATCCAACCTTCAGACAGAAAAATTCACTCAGTTCACTATCCACACGCACTGCAGCTGTAGCACCCTCATACATACTCTTCACGGCATTCAACAACTTCCCATCTACCCCATATATTCTTAATAGGCTACTTTCCACAATCCTTGTCTATCTGCCCTGTCGTATGCTTTCTCCAAATTCATGAAGGCTGCATACAACTTCTTTCCCTTCTCTAGAAACTTTTCCACGAAAAACCTAAGAATGAATATCTGATCTACACAATCTCTTCCCTTCCTAAAACCTTTCTGTTCTTCTCCAACCAATTCCTCTGTTATTTCCCTAACTCTGTCAATAAGCATCCTACCAAATACCTTTACTATTGCACTATGAAGACAAATGCCTCTATGATTACCACACCCTTCTTTTTTCCCTTTTTATTTGTACAGGAGAATAATTATACCTGACTTCCAATCCTCAGGGACTTTACCTTCCTTTCAGGCCAATCTGCACATTTTCCACCTCCATTCTACTACTATCTCTCCCCCATGTTTCAGCATTTCACCACATATTCCATCAATTCATGGGGTTTTCCCCATTTTAACTTTCATCATTGCTTCCACAACTTCCATCCTGCTGATTTCTTTCTCTCTTCTCACATCCCTTCGTCTCCCAGCCATTCTTCAGCCACTTATACTCGCATTACTTTCATTCTTAATGTTCAACAATTCCTTAAAGTGTTCCCTCCGTCTGCTCACTTTTTCTCCCTTCTCCACTCGTAATCTACCAGTTTTATCTTTCACTCCCCGACTAACTTCTTTAACACTGTATAATTCTCTTTACCTCTTTCCAGAACATTTTCTTACATTCCCTCCATTTTGTACTCAAATTCTTTCCAAATTCCTCATCCACTCTCTTCCTGCTCTCTCTTACTAGTCTTTGCACCTCTGTCTTCCTCTCTACATATAACTCTCTTCCGTCTCTCAACTTCTTCCACACCCCTGTTTCTCGTCTACTTACTATATGCTTTCTTCTTTTGTGCCACGGTCTGTCTCACCTCTTCATTCCACCATGCTGTTCCTTTTACCCCATTCGTCTTCTCTTCACCCCACACACCACCGCACATGCTGCACAGATTTCTTCTGTGAATATCTTGCACACACCTTCCACGTCACCCATCTGCTCCAATCCATGTTTACCCAATCGCTCCTCCACTTTCTAATATTCTGCCTTTTCTCCATCCTCTTATAACATTTCCACCTTCCTTGTTTGAACTACTGCCTCCTGTCCTTCCCTTCTTCTATTACTCCATTTCATTTGAACCTTGATTCTCACCACCACCAAGTGGTGGTCAGAAAGTCCACTCCCCCAACCTATATATGCTCTTGCATCCATAACACACTTTCTCATCCAATCATCCACACACACACACACACACACACACACACACACACACATAATCAGTCATTGCCTTCCATTCATTCAGTTCACCACCCACCCTTCTCATCACTCGCCACGTATACCTATGGATCATTTTGTGACTGAAGAGGGTATGCTTGTATAAGATCACAATTCGAGGACAACAGAATACACCTTGACCTAGACAGCATGTGAGCATATACAGATTTGTGAGCATGGCGATATGAAAGAGGGTTCCATAGAGGTGCTGAGGTAAACTCCTTCAGTTCCAGGTTGTCATATTTATCTACGGTTATGTTGTCTCAAGAGCTGGAAACTACAATAATTTTTTTTTTTTAAGTAAAAGATGGAATAGTAGCAGATTTAGTTTCAAATGCAGGAGTAGAAGTTCAAAACTGACATGCCCACTTATTTACCCAATGTAAAAAGAAGATTCCCCAGATATGGTGTAATGCAAAGGTTATTTGCTTTACAAGAAAGATAACTCGAAAGACCGTAGTAACTACTGACCTATTAGTTGAAAATCAGTTATTTAAAAACTCTTCGCTAAAGTCCTTACGAACAGATTAACAACAAATTTCAAAGAAAACCATCCTAATGAACAAGCAGAATTCTGAAGCTGGTATTCGATTACCGATCATCTACACACAGTGAATCAGCTAACTGAGAAAACCACACAACATAAACCGCAGATGCTATGGTTTTCTCGATTACAAAAAGGCTTTCGACTCAGTGGAACGCACAGCAATTGTAATTTCACTGCGGGGCATGGAGTAAACAAGAACGTTGTAACGCTACTTGAAAATATATACTGTACAGAGGGACCTGCTGCAGTTAGTTTACACAAAGACTTAGAAAAATATTACGGTTAAGAAGGGCGTGCGTTGGGGAGATACAATACTACCAAAATTGTTTACAGCATGTCTTGAAAGCATTTTCAGAAAGCTATAATGAGAGAACTAACGAGCAATCATATATGGAGAATAATTAAACCATTTAAGAATTTCAGATAACATTGTCCGATCTCATAAACAGCAGAGGTATTGCAAGAAATGTTAACTTACCTAAACATAGAAAGTCTCAAAGCAGGGCTAAAAAAGAACCAGAGTAAAACTAATTTTTCTTCCAAATACACCAAAGAGTGTCATAAAAATAAATGAAGAAATTTTTGAAGAACTTGAGGAGTAAAATTGATTGTGGCAAAGACTAAAACTAACGAAAGATCATAAAATCGAAACATAAAGTCGCATTGGAACTGGATGGATTAACATAGAGACATAAAAAAAAAAAAAAAGGAGCTTTCCAGTACGTATGAAACGAGAATTATGTAATGAATGTAATAACGTAAGGTTGTGAGGCCTGGAAATCAGTGGTAAACAAACTAACTCGTTTTCTAATAGCATTGGAAAGGTCAATGTTGGAAATATCTTTGAGAAACAGGAAGAGAACAAACTGGGTGAGAAAGCAGACTAAAGTTAAAGACATTACTGAAGTCATAAAAGAGCAGAAATGGAGGTGTGCACTGTGCAGGTCATGGAGCAAGAATGAGGGATAACCGATGGAGCAAGAGGCTGACTGACTGGTCTCCAAGAGATTGCAAGTGTAGCAGAGAAAGACAGAGAGATGAGATAAAGAAGTTTGCAGCCAGAACCTGGCAGAGATTGGCTCAGTTAAAGAATTCATGGAGAAGGCTGGGGGTGGCCTTCTTCAGCAGTGGATTTGCAATTGCTGATGTTGATGTTGTTCAGTGTAGGAGAGTTCCACAGTAATGGAGAAGTTAGTGAAAGCTATATTTGTCCCTTCCAATTGGAAATATCTCTTCCGAGCGTTTAAAATCATGTCAGTGTAGCAAGACTCAAATAAACAACACATTCCCAATTGAGAAAAATTAAGACATTAACAGATGCAAAAGAACAGGAAAATACAACCAACCTGCACACAGATGGCAAGTGAGCATATACAGAGCTGTGATCGTGGTGATATGAAGGAGGGTCGCTTGGTGGTGCGCTTGCCTGCGTTGAATATCCTGCTGATGCGGTTGGTCTTGGTGAGCAGGGCGCTGTACACCACCGTGAAGCAGAACCCAAGACCGAACCGCTGCACACCACACACCACTGCTGATGGCTGGATAAGAGAGAGAGAGAGAGAGAGAGAGAGAGAGAGAGAGAGAGAGACTTTCATCTTATGACCTCAAAAGACCTGGTTTTATCCTGACATGATACAAGCTAATCTTACTTAACTTGATCTTTACATTGGGCAGCCGCACACGATTGCAGGGCCGCATTTCATTAGGACGCAGAGTCTAGTTTGCTATTATTTCATTTGGGAGCCATATACAACTTCATTTGGTACCTTTGTGAGGTATTATCATTCATGTGGATGCATTTGGCTGGGCAAAAAGATGGTATACGAGGCAGTTTGGAAGGAGAGACACGCTAAACTGACCTGTTCTGACGTGACCTGGCCTTATTTTGATCCTGACCTTACCTAACATAACCAAATCCAATTTAACCCTAACCAGATTACCCGACACAACCTAACCTAATCAAACCCGAAAATGTTGTACTTGTACATCACATACCACCAACGAAAGATGTAAAACAAGATATACTTTGACCAGAAAAAAAATACATGAAATTTACTGTATGTACAATATTTGTTGTTATCCCTTACCCATGAATTACTGTCTCTGCATGTTGGGTTAAGCCCCAGCACTTGTTCCCTTCCCTTTATTCCTTAGTTCTACCGCTGCCCCTCTCCTTTCGAGAAAGATAACCGCGGAAACAATTTTGCCGCCTTTCTTGTCATTCTATCACAGAACCTGATATAATTCGAACTGTCCTGACTTGATGCAGTCTAACCCAGTCCAAACCGCTGCACATTATTCACCACCACTGACTAAACGACTGGACACCACATCAGTGTTGATGGCTGTGTAAGAGGGGATATACTTTAACACAACTTGACATGACCTGACAGAGGCCTAAACATGACCTGGCCATGTCTGCCCTAACATTACATTCCACCCACCAAACACCAACACTGATGACCTGAGATGGGCCGAGGAGTATGCGATGGGGGGGGGGGGGTGTTGCCTCAGTTTTGAATAGGTAGTTCCATGTTACTATCATATTTGACCAACTGCTGGAGATTGTAATAATGACCAACAAGCTTTTAACTGTGCTTTTTGAACATTTACCCTTATTTACTAAGGAATGAATAGAAAATAAAATGTTTCGAAAGTTAAACACTTATTTTTTTCTGCTGTAGACTTTCAGATGGCATGTGTCAGGCTTTCACTTAATCATTATAGCATCATCATTATTCATATTGTTCCTTTTACATAATTAGTTTCTATTCATTTAGAAGTGGAAAAAAAATCCTTAAAGTTTTATGAAGAAAATAATTTCATCTTAGAGTTGAAGTTAAACAAAACGGAAATAATCTCCTGTTACCTCAGGGATAAGCAAAACATATATATGGTAAAAACCAGTTAATGAGGATCAATATGAATTTTTATCTGGTAATTGGATTAAACTCCTAGAATCATTGTTTGTTCCAAAAGCAACTTGCTTCCTTTTTTGATCACCTACGTGAACAGTTGACTAACTCTGAGCCAGGCATTGAGGGGGTGACGCCTCGTTCCTCTCTCCCACCCCTTGGTCGGGCAATCCATGCTGATGACTGTATGGCGGGAGAGTCTAAGAGTTGACCTGATCTGACATGATGGGAGTCCACCACAAGTTTGAAAAAATGATTATTGCCGGTGCTGTTAACGTTGCCCAAGGCTCATTTGGACCTGAGACCATTAGACACAAGCCAAAGATTCCCCTCTCCTGCAGCCCACCCTCACCCTTTCGAGCGAGAGGAAGGAAGATGGAGGGCGTTTGTATTACCGAGCAAAAGAGCCCCCCCATATTTATCGGTGCCACCACGTGAAGGGGTTCTCGACACCAAAAGTTAATGATAACATTACATTTTAAACCTGTAAAAACTTACACCAAAACTGAAGCATTTCCTCGTTGGTAAAGATAAGTATGCTAAACCATTCATTTTCCATTCACCTACCTTGAGCACGAAGACAAAGGTAAGGGCATAGCAGAGGACGATGCCGGACAACAGCACGTAAGACAACTCCCTGCCTGACGCACGAACGACGGGCGTGTTGTGGTGCGATAGGAACACCCACGCCACCACGCCCGTCATCACCAGCCCCACGGACGAGAATACCATCGCGCCCACCGCCCACCACGAGTCAGGCTGAATGTATACCTGAAGAGGGATAAGAACAAATCATACGACAACAGGATAACTGCAGTAGGCTGGTTGGCCCTTGCCGCCATGAGGCTAGTAAACATCAGGAGCAAGGCATGAAAGGTAAAGAAAAAGACTATCCCCTTTCAGCCAAACTATTCAGTTGATAGTGGCAGATAAAGTAAGAAAGATAATGCAGATGGCAAGTAATTCCTAGGTATAATGTTTTTGCTGGTGCCAGATGTTATTACACATATAAGTTACGAGTGGTCTTTTGTCGAGTAAGTGTTAAAGCAGTCTCTAATATCTCAGACGACGATAAAAATCTTAACTGTTTTATTAGGAAAAGAGATTGTGTGATAGCTGAGCAACGAAGATAATATTGCCCAAAAATACTGTCACGTATGTCTAGTTCTGTGCCGTAGAAATGACTTCCTACCTTCCCTCTACTCCCAATCTGCATATTACATCTCTGAGCTGAGTCATGAGTCGTAGGGTGGAAAGCGTTGAAAGTCTATCCAGAGCAAACTCACCCAAAACGCGCAGTTACATCACACTATTAAATGAGTAGGCATTGCTCGGTTGGCATAGTCAGTGGCTAGAAACTAGTGGGTATACATTCAGTCTTGCATGGGAGGCAGTGTATATAGAGTAGTCAACCACTGACCCAACGCATCAAATTTTGCTAAGCGGCATAAAGTAGGGTAACTCTACCCACTCAGGGTAACCCACTGACTGCAGTTTCTGTAAAACTGAAACAAATTGTCGTTGGAATGAAATACAAATTTCTTACTCTGCTAAAATTATAAACATTATCACTTTAATAATTCTGGTTCTCTAAGCTTGTCTCCAGCAACGTAAAATTATCTGATGTTACCCAGAATAAAATGCAAAGTAGGTATACCGCATCCACAGGGTGAAGTACTTAGCATCCTGCTCCTTTCGACTTGAGTCTGTGCTCTTGTATGGTGGGAGACAAAAGTCAGCCAAATATTTCATTTCCTCTTAGGTCGTGGCCATCAATTAAGTAAGGGAGAGAGAGAGTGAACAGAAGCCAGAGCGGGCATGGGTGAGTAAATGCTGTGGTTCGATCCTTAGTTTCGTCTCCAATCCTCTTACAGTGCTTTGTATGGAATCCGTCCTAAATAAAGGGTGTCAATAAAAAATAGGCAATGAACAGTACAGTATCCATCTTATGACATGCCAGTGCGATATGAAACGAGAGTAGTTAACTACCAGTTGTTTCTGCACGCATAGGTCTATGTTCTTGGTCACACCCACTGCTGCCTGTGTGATCACTTCTATGGGTTAGAATGACGCAAAACCTTACCCTGGCATTCATCCGAGTCCTCTCTCTTCCTGTGTGGCCATAGCCTAAACGTGCATTTACACAGAGGCCAGAATGTGTTTCTTACGTAGATTGGGATTAAGAAGAAAAAAGTGGACGAAGAAAAGTTTACTTCATTGGTTCACTTTCTGGCCATTCCACTTCTCGGTGTCAACTACATTGCGTTTGGCAATAAAGAACAGTTTGTGCAGAACATGGCCCATGAACCGAGACATAATACTCACAGGTTGCATCCTGGCCTACACGATGACACAGATTGCCTTTGAATATGTTCGGGTCCGACTTTAGTGTCAATGCATTCTAAGTCTCACTTTTCTCTAGTGGCAGTTATTCCAAAGCTGAAAAAAAGCTTAGCATATTTCTCTACCCATACATAATTCCTCTTAAATGGTGCACCAGAGAAAAAGGTCACGAACATAACTTATACGTAAAGAAGGTGCAATGGTATAGTAGATCAAACTTTGTCCCTGAAGATACAGACTGTGAAGCAGAGGGAACTGGGAAATAATTTGTGAAGTGAGAAACTGCATCAAGGGTCTTGAGTGTAAACAAGCATAGTTTTCGTATTATTCCACAGCAGAAAAGTCACATTATTTTAGAGAAGTGCTTATCTGAGGATGATGACTTAATTTACATGTAAGGAAAATGATGATAAAACAGATTCAAAAACTGGATGTAGGATTATGATAACGATATTAGTAACAATGATAAATGACAGAGTGAAGGTAGCAGTTTGCTCCTCAGGCCAATGGGTGTATGTAGGTTGTATATTGGGGCAGACTCAAGTCGTGCGATTTAATGGAAACGCTTATCCTGCAGACATGAATTATACCTTTTTTGGAAATCTCTATGCAGAATCAAAATTCATTAAACAATTAAAATTTCAATTAAAAAAAGTCAAATGTATTCTTGAAACAGACATGGTGCTGGACCTGTTGATCTTTTTTTTTTTTTTCCCCGGAAGCGATGTTAAGTGCAATCAACATTGTTTATGTCTGCTACTTCAGTCACCATACGCAAAGAATTAGAGTTTTGGTGTAATTCGCAAGTCGTGATGGCCATTTGATTTTTGAAGAAGGCATGCAGGAAAAAAGAAAATCGCATCAGCCAAAAAGGAAAGGTGTGAATATAAACAACATCTGAGAGTGACATCATTTTCATCAAAACGTACTTTGCTTGGAAAGTTCCATTAACTGAAAAGCTTTGATGTGGACGCCTACCACCTAGTTATTACGGGGAATATAATTGTAAAGATGATGATGATGATGATAAGGAGGAGAAGGAAGAAGAGAGCGAGGAGGAAGAGAAGAAAAACGATGATAATACAAATAAGGTAAATAATTCCATTAGTAAAATAGTGAACATTATTTCTGGTATTTCTAATTCTGTCAGTACAAGCATTGGCCCATAACCACCATATTATTTTCTGTCGGTAAAAAAGAATGAAGGAAGCAGTGGTCACATTCGCTAGTAGATGCGTGACATTTCCGAAGTGTGCTTATTGTACAGGTTATGTATTTTTTTTATGTGGCCATCCTCCTACCGCCTCCGCCACCGCCTTCCCCTAAGCATAGTATTTACTGTACTGTACATGTACTTTTTTTCTTTCGGTTTTATGGCTATCGGACACATGGTAGGCCATTAAGCCAAAAAAACATATACACATATAGACATACAGATACACACAGTTCACAATATATATACAATTTATCCATTTTATATGCCTGTTCTCTAGTAGGGCATGTTTAAAGTCCTTTTGTCAGAGCAGTGGAACGTTGTTTTGACTAGTGACAACGTAGACTCGACAAAAAAAAAAAAAAAGGAGCAGTAGGGGAGAGAGGCTGTGGAAAGAAAATTGCTGACAGAAGGCTATACTTCGAAATCACTGGAGTCAGAGTCAGAGTCAGGACCGGCGGATAGATGAGACTTCATGACCCCGAGGATACGACACTCCTAGGGGCCGGTAACAGCCTGGAGGGACACCCGGCGCAGGTGGATGAAAGAGAGCAATGGCCGCCGGAAGTCCTCCCTGGGGTACTCAAGCTCGCCAGCTTACTCTGGTGCCAAGCTCTTATAATGGCGCAGTTTATACATGTATGCGATTATATACGCGACTTATATGAAACGAACGAGATGAGGAACAAAGCAGGCTAGAAGGCCCATTCGAATCGAATTTGTTCCAATTAGTAATTGTTTGAAGTTTAACAGAACACGTGCATGTATTGGTATGGTTGCTAAGGAATCTGGTGGCTTTGGGTCGATGTTTTGGTGGTTGCTCGCTCGTCTTTTTACACTGCTTAGTCTCTGAACATTTAAGTCTTCATCAAAAACCTGAGAAAGGAGTTTGAAGATACCAGACCTAGGTGTACAGTGCCCGACAAAACCGACGCCCCTCGCATTGCGCTTTACTGAACCTGAAGCCACTGATACAGTGCGGGTGAAGCATCTGGATCTGATTCATGTGTGATGCAACAGATGGCGCAGTCAAGTGGGAGGAGAGGGAAGGGGACTGGGGGATAACAAGCAAAGATGAGACAAGTCTTTGTGTGTGTGTGTGTGTGTGTGTGTGTGTGTTTCATGATCAATATCTTTACTTAGTGTATCATAGTCTAAGCTGCATTTATTTTAATACGGAAGTTGATTGTCGGATTTAATATGGCACACACAAATGCTGACAGTAATCAAGACCCTAATAAGATTACTCTGGTATGACTGTCATGAAAAGGGTATGTTAATGAATGTCATTACAGAGTCACTGAGATATTCAAGGACAGTCCGTGGCTTAGTCCAAGGCTTCGAATTGCCAAAACTGGTAGAGGCCATCCAAATGGACGTATGGTGAAAGATAAAGTGTGTGTGTGTGTGTGTGTGTGTGTGTGTGTGTGTGTGTGTGTGTGCCCTCGAGAACATTAATATATCTAGTAACGTAAAGCAAAAAGTACGTGTCCGTGATCTGAGTGGTGGAAGACTCAGAGCAGCAGTAAGTAGTTTATGGGGGTGGTGGGGGGGGGGGGTAAGGGGCACGTTTGAGAGGTGTCATTAAGTCGAGATCGAATGACTACCATATATCGGTATATATAAAACATTTTATACCAGTGCAGTTGATTCATTGCTTATAATAACACTCAGTCCTAAATCTAACTTGCAAGCCATTGATGAAGCTCAGATGACCAGCAAAATAAAACATTTTTCGTATTAGTGAAATGGTCAGCAACACTGTAAGTAGTCACCGTGGTAATACATTAATTTACTGAAGGTAATGCACACATCTGACAAGAGTGTTTCCCAGCGACTTGATAACAATTTAGGAGATACAGTGCAAGTGGTGTACACTGCGCCATCTGTTGGATCATACACGAGTCAGATCCAGATGATTCGCCGACACTGTATTGGTGGCTTCGGGTTTAATATAGCGCAAGGCCAGGGGCGTCG
>JAGKTI010032515.1:0-11881 GCA_018397915.1 Birgus latro
GCAAAATACTCTTCACTGAACAAAATTGTCGGTGTTAACCAAAATGTCAATAGCGGCATTACTTAAGCCAGCTTTTTTTTTTTTTTTAAGCTTTCCACTGCTGGGAATCCTCTCCTAGCTGAACAAAATTATTGAATATAATACCCAAGTGAACCATGTGCAGTAAATAACTACAATGTAACATGACACACATGTGCATTCAACTGAATCCCTTCCTTTTGCCACAGAAAGATAAAAGGAAGATGGTTAGGTAAGAATAAGGAGTTAACTGCATATACTGACACAGTAACTACTAGTTTAAGGGGGAAGTAGTGGTCAAGCAATTAAGGAAATAGTCTATAGTTTGAAAGAAAGCAAATTCAATCCCAGGCCGGGGCAGTGAACAATCTGATGATCTGAACTGCTTTAAAACAGACTTTATTAATCTTTTATAAGACCCACCAGCATATTAAAAAACACACCATATACAGTAATAACATCATACCAATCCTAAATGAGACAATTCTAGTACGTACTGACTATGGACAGTGAAATACTGCACAGTGGTGTCATGTGAAAGTGTGTGGCATGAAGAAGGATTGGTACACCTCAGAGAACTGGCTATCAAGTATATGTCCAGTCAAAAAAATACAAATAAATGAGTACAAAATAAATAAAATAAATAAATAGTTTGCTGTACCTGTGGAGAATTGTTTCCAAAGGGTAGAGAAGGATATCAGACACCAGATGTCCAATGAAGGCACTCTGCAGCCGCACTGTTGCATCAACCAGGGCACCACCATCTTTGCTTACTGCACCCTGCACATATATCAATGCTGTTACCATTCCCACTTTTGGTGAAAACATATTTCATCTATCAAAATGTATAAGTTGAAAAGTTAGTCATCATCATAAACCTACAACACATTGAAAATGTATTTAAACAATACAAAAGACTACAAAATAAATTGTGATAACATTATACATGTGGGCATGTGGAGAGGATGGAGAGTGAAAGACTGACGAGGAGAGTGTATGTGAGTGAGGTGGAGGGGGCGAGAGTGAGGTGGAGGGGGCGAGAGGGAGGGGGAGGCCGAGGATGAGATGGAGGGATGGAGTGGAGAGGTATATGAGAGAGGGGGGTGTGAGTTGGGAGCGTGGTAGTGAAATGGCAGGGGACAGAGTGACATGGAGGCGATTTGTTTGTGGCCACCCCGTTCGGGATTGAGGCGTCTGGCAATAGATAGATAGATAGATTATACAATATCTGGTTAGCAATAACCATCAGAACTAAGAAAAAATATTTGTGGAATACAAAGCCAAATTACATCTCTAACTTAAGTGTGTGCCATTAGCATGTACAGTAAACCCTCGATATAACAAATCCTGGTATTGTGAATTTTGGATATACAGTAAGACCTCACTATAACGGACTAATTGGGGCTCAGGCCAGTCCGAAATATGCGATTTTCCGATAAAAGCGACATCCGGACTTACCCCTGCTAATCCGGACTTTTTCCGATATATCAGACATTAGTCCAGATTGCATCAGTGGTATTCACCACCATTGCATTATTGTACTGTGTTATACCTTCACTACATTAATCAAATGGTATAATAATACTGTACTGTGCACTGAAAAACATGTCTTTTACTTGTCTTATTGTGGTGAACATAGCTGAAGTTGTCAGGCAGTCCAGACTGCTTTCTGGCTATATCGGACTTTTTCCGATATATAGGAGTTTAGTCCGGTAGCTCCTCGAGTCCGATAAAAGCGAATTCCGGTCTACTGAAGTCCGTTATATCGAGGTTTTACTTTAATCAACGGCCAAATCACGACCGAACTTCCCCCAGATTTTTTGAACAAAGGTCACTATATGAGGGGGAAGTTCGGGAATCAGCCAACGGTGACAACAGCATCCCTTCCTGGCACAGTAAGTGTACTTAAACAGCATCCCTTCCTGGCACAGTAAGTGTACTGTAACAGTACTACAATGTATTCTTATTATAGGTACTGCACAATATTGTATTTATATGTACAACTTCATACAGTATGGTATTTACAACTTCATAGAACAATGAATTCTCCATGTAAAACTTCACAGAGTTAGTTTAGGTTATGTTTGAGCATGCAGGACTGAACGACTCCCCTTATATAGCGAACTGAGTTTGGTAATCCCTCAGAAATACCGACCCCTCGTATATAGTGAACTTTCGGAAATAGCAACCCACCCCTCCCCCCAATTAGTCTGTTATATCGAGGGTTTACTGTAATTAAAACAAATGTACATTATAACTGGCTTTACAAACTGTTCTGAACATAAACATTAATTTCACTGAATCTTTGGCCAGAAGTGAGAGTCAGAGACCACAAGCATCATCATTTATCAACATCCAAACCCCATTTCTCATTATTATATGAAATGGGAAGGATCATGAAATATTACTAAAAAAATGAACATATGACCACAAATTGCAGCATTATCCATTCATAAGTGTTGGCACCACCTACTCAGAGGAGGTCTCAGTTTATGGTCTCTAGAGTATTAAAGAAAATACTCACTTCCAACTTACTTTTACAAATCTCATACTCATCGTAAGATGAAAACTTCCCCTCCCCCCACAAAAAAATACTATTATGCCGTCGCCCCACACTGCCACAGGCTCCAACAGCAGTAGTTCAGAATACGAAGGACGTCACCCAGTGAATCGTTCTTCGTAGGGTCAGCTTTTCAATGAACACAAGATCAACTTAGGCATTATAATAACACAGGCTTTTCACATTTGTAGTCTTTATTTTCCAAGTAATTACACTGTATGCTTGCCAACTAAACTTCACTGATTTCACAAGTACCCGAGCCACACTAACTTCACAAGGTAGCAAGTGAAAATAAACTGAAACTCCTCTACTCTCTCCCCCATCCTTTTATAACCTTGCTTGATACTTGAATGTTCTAGGAAGTACTCCTAGCAACAAATGTCGGAGAGATCCAAAATATTCCAGAGCTTTCTTACATTACATAGCACTCTAAATGTCAAGGCACTAAAATATCATTACACAGTACATAATAGCTAGTGACATATATGCTGTTATATGTAATATAGAGGTTTGAAGAAAGTCATGCCTAAGCTCGAGACAGCTGGAGGAAATAGCAGTGTAGATTCTAGCTAGGGAATTTTGCACACAGTACAGTATGACACCTGATGGAAAACTCCATAGGTGTGGAAAGTTCCTCACACAGATGTCACGCATGTGACCCAACCGGTGATATTCTGGGAAAATAGGAGAGACGGGTCAGAGAGAGAGAGAGCCAGAGACAGCCAAGGCACAAAGAAGGCTGAGAAGGGGTTAGGACATGATACGGGAGAGAAGAGGCAGGGTGGAAATGGCAGGAGTAGAGGGAATGGAGTTAGGTAACATAAACTACTCTCACCTTAGTACTCCTTGTCAAGATACTTCCTCTTGACAATAAAACTAAAATCCAACCCCAGACTCATCTTTATCTTTCTTCTGCCATCCACGTGACCAACTTGAAAATTCTCTCCTCTTACAACCCCTACAATCTAACATTTTTGGAAATGCCTCGGTAATGGCTATGAGATTATTTGAAATTCCCTACCTAGAATCTCGCACTGCTGCTTCCTCCAGCTCTCTCGAGTTTAGGCCTGACTTTCTTCAAATCTCAATATTACATATTAACAATATACAGCAAGCACGGAAAGTGTTGACGCCATCTTAAAAAAAGAAAACATTCTTGTGGTTAGCAAGGAGAAACAAATAAATTAACACTCACCATTGAATTTAGTATTTACTGGCATTCCCCTTCACCTTTATTATCTTCTTAAGGCGTCTGGGGAGACTGATGGCGTAGTTTTGCAGAACAGATGGACTAAAACTGCTCCATAGCTGCAGCCTCAAGTTTAGGCAAAGATGATGTGTCCATACTACGCAGCTGCCGCTTCATGTGCGCCCATAAATTCTCAATGGGATTGATATCTGGGCTGTTTCCGGCCAATCTCGAAAAAAGGGAACCTCACAGTCTGTTAGCCACTGTTTCACTGACTTTGCAAAATGTGCAGGGGCAGAATCTTGCATAAATACTCTTGCCTTGGTTTTATCAAAAGAGTCACTTAAAACATCACATAAGAGCTCCAAATAATTGTTCTGGTTCACTTTTTCATTTGCAGGTAGAATTACCAACCTACCAACACCATAATATGTAAAGCAGCCCCAAGCCATGAGTGAGGCTGGGTATTTAACAAACTTGGAAGTGTACTTAGGATCCAGGGGGTCACTGCCTGGTTTGCGGTACACTCATGATGAAGGGGTACCAGTGACAGTAAATGTTGACTCATCACTCCAAAGCACAGTTTTCCATTGCTCCTCACTCCAGGCAAGATATTTCTTACAAAAATTTACTCTCTTTTTCTTCTGAAGTGCAGTTAGCAGTGGTTTTTTACGAGCACAAAAACTCCTGTAGCCCAGATCATCATGCAACAGCTGCTGCACACTTCTGACAGACACATCTGCCAGCAACTGTGGGTTCTTTTCTTTTAAATCCCGTGCTGTTAGCCTTGGATCCTTGCTAACTTGCCTTGAGATCAGCTGACGGGTCCTGAAGGTTGTCTTACGAGGTCTCCCAGGCTTGGGAAGTGGAGTGGGAGGAATGTCCTCCCCACTGTCCTTGAACTGCTTCACCAGTCTCTGCACTGTCCTCAGTCTAACACCATCTGATTTGCAATAAATGGGAGTTTGTGGCCAGCTTTGTATAAAATAATCACTTCCACATGTTTGTCCTTGCTTGTGGTTACTTTAGGAGTGATGAGAATGTGTTATTTGAGTCAAAACATGCCCTCGTGGTGCATCACACACAGAGACAATCCTCCTCCTTTGGCTGCCCAAACATTACTGAGCCTGCTCCTGTGGTGCCAAACCTATCAAGCAGGGTTGCCAGCTCCCGTTGAAAAAGCGTCAGCTCATTTCACATCACAGGGGAGGGTAGTATTGACCCTACTTCACTTAACACGAAGAAGAATGACGTCGGCAAAAAAAGTCAATACTTTCCGCGCCTACTGTATATGTCACTAGCTATTATGTACTGTGTTATGATACAGTATTTTAGTGGCTTGACATAAATACTTTAGCATAAAAACTGAAATTAAATAGGAGTATTACATAATCATCCTATTAAAATATTATAGAGAAAACAAATAAAAATTAATACATAACTTTACAAAATACCTCCTCTAACAACAGTGGGTTATCTGGCAATTCTGACTAGCAACTTAAAACATGAGACTCATCAGGAATTTTCCAGTAACACCAAGCTAGCACTACTGCTTCTTAAAACTACCCCCTCCCTAGTCCTTTTGTTGTCCCGACAACACTTCACAAAATTTACAAACATAATCCTTAATCCTATCAAAACATCTAATTATGCACAAAATAGTCCTTCAGCTTACCAGGTCTTCTATGCCGCATCTGAAAACGTCCCTACTCCTCCACACAGTCCACTCTTCCTGGAATGACTTGGTCCTCTTCCTGATTCAATTCTTCCCTTGGGAAATTGTTGCCATGCTCTTGTGCTTCAGCACATTGGCTGTCCTCAACATCATCGACGGCAGGTGTGTGCATGATTCCTCGAACCTGTCCCAGCTGTACTATCCTGGCCCAAGGTTCTGCCACAGACAATTCGCATGTACCATCTTTGGACTTCCTGCCTCCCTGAATTCGGTACGTTACGTCTGACAGGCGGTCCATCACAGTGTTGAGTCTGTCCCATGAGCTCTGTAGCTTCAGTGGCTGTCCTTTCTTCCTCTGAGGATTGTATAACTGAACTTTGTTACCATCCTTGAAGCTCACCTCACTACTTCACCTGAAAACTTCTGAGCTTCTTGAACTTGATGATATACCTCAGCCAGTCTTTCCTGAAGATGCCTTGCACACCTGGAGGTGTTTGTAGGCAGCTCTTAGCCAGATGGCCTTCCCATTAACCCTTTCTTTACCAAATGTGTGTTTTGTGGTAACTGCCTACCACACACCCTACCACCACTGATGGACTGGATCACCAGCCGTGGTACGCTATTACAGTACCATGCCTATAAGCTGGTGTGAATGGGACCCTGAGAAGCTTGATTTGGGCTTTATTTGGGTACCACGTGGTGGCAAGAGGTGTGTTTTGTCAACAATGAGTGTGGCGTGTTTGTGACATCATGTAGTGTAATAAAACGACATGAACTTATCAAATGATCTACCGCATTCAATGACGTAGATTCTCATTGACCAATCATTTTTTAATTTCTCTTCTATGGGAATGAGTTATATAATACCCTCCAACACTGGCGCTAACTTTTCCAAATGAGGCAAGCGTATCACTTGTGATTTAGGCGTAGAGAGAGACGTTTTACTCTCCTCATTATACAGTCATTTGTGCCTTCTGAGAGTAATGAGTTTGGTGATTTTGATATTGATACTGGCAGTGATATGGAGGTTTCAGAAGATTCTTTAAATGTTTATGACAGTAATTTTGACCCAGAAAATGCCAGTGATACAAGTGGCAGTGCAGAAAGTGAGGAGTTGAGCTCAGAAACGATGACTGCAAGTAGTGATGACAAATTGCCCTCTCCAGGTGGTGCTGGCCCAGCCCCTCCCATGCATTTCAAGCTTTATCTGATCCATTTACTGATAAAAGCCTCCCTGTCAGCAAGAGTTTAAAGGTGTGCATCCTGGCATCATGGTACATCATGAGGGCCATGCAATGATGGCACTAGACTGCTTTCAGCTGTTCATGGGAAAGGACATAATTCATGCTGTGTGTGTGTGTGTGTGTGTGTAGACAAATACTCAGGTTGCTTATTTTTCTAGGGACAGTCCCATAAAGAGTCCAAAGAACTTTATGAATACGAAATGGACAGATATGAACGAAGAAGAAATGTACTTGTACTGTATATTTCATTACGTTCACTAATGGGTCTCACTAAATTGCCACAGATATCTGATTACTGGAGTAAGTCTGTCCTTCACCAAGGTCCACCAGCATTTATTACTGCTGTAATGAATCATAATAGATTCATGCAGATTCTGAGATATTTACGCTCTTCTCACTCAGATGATGCAGTCTCCAAGGTGCCAATGTCAAGAATTATGATGTACAGTATTTCGGCATGTTATGTGGCAAGTGTATGATGTACGTTTCTGCAGGTGAGAATTTTCCTGCAGACGAGTCTCTGATTTTGTACAAGGGGAGACTTCAGTTTAGGCAATACAGTATATCAAATTGAAGAGAAAGAGATTTGGTCTGGAATTACTTGCACTGTGTCCCAGTGCCAGCAATCCCAGAGGTTATACCTGGAATAATTGCTTGTATACTCCAGCTCTTTACAGTAAAACTGTATAAGAAATGATGTGGAGCTTGCTGTGCTCAGCAAATCTGAGCATCTGCCTGTGTATCTCATGCAGTCACTGCTGAATCAAGGCAGGCATGTTGTGCTAGACAACTGGTTTTCTCTGCATCTAGCTGAATATCTTCTTGCCAAGAATATGCTTACGAGAGGGACACTTCGGAGTAACAAAGGAGTACCTGCTAATGTGACATGCCAGCATCTTGGTAAGAAACAGTCTGTATCTTCACGTAAAGGAAATATTCTGGTGGTCAAATATTAAGATCGTAAGCTGGTACATGTTATTACAACCAAATATGAGCAGGGTGCAGTAATCTCTCTACTATCCGACGTAATAGAGCCAAAGGCATGACCGGACAGTAGTCTTGTCCAGATAGTGGCCCTGAAGCTCCCACACCGGTCATTCATGACCTTAACCTAACCAAAATCAGAAAACCACCGACCTACCTCCCTACTGGACATGCATTGCACTTATTTAAGTCTCCTTTCACATAAATAATGCACACAAAGCATGAATTAATTGAATTTTAACCAAAAAATGATGATTTTGAGGTGAGTAAGGCATAGGTGTTCACAACCTGCCACCATAGTGTAAGTATCGGACATGGAAATCACCATGAAAATCACCCTTTCTCACTTCCTATGCACTAAAATCATGAACACAAAGCATGAATTCATTTTATTTTAACCCCAGAAGGATGAATCTGAGTTAAGTTAGGCATAATTGTTCACTGAGTTGACAGTTTAGTGTAAGTAAGTATCGGACGTGGCAACCACTATGAAAATCATCTTTTCTCACATCTTATGCACTAAAATATTCGATACAAAGCATCAAATACAGTAAATGATGTAAATTGTTACCAGAAAAATGGTCAATAAAAGTTAGGTATGGCAAAAGTGTTCACCAGAATATAGCATGCTGAAGTAAGTACAGGCCATGAAAATCAATGGCATTCACCTTTTTCACAGCTGATGCACTAAAATAATGAACCCAAAGCATGAATCCATTTAAATTTAACCCCAAAAGGATGAATTTGAGGTAAGTTAGGCACAGCTGTTCACTGAGTTGGCAGCTTAGTTTAGGTACCGGAAATGAAAATCAATGGCATTCACCTTTTTCACAGCTGGTGCACTTCAATACTAGTGGTAACCATGCATGAAAAAATAAATAGAAAGCAGGAAATTATGATTTACATTTATGGGAATTTTTTACCACTTTACAGCATGCTGAAAACAGGTTAGACATGAAAATCATTATGGAAATCATCTTTCACAGAGTCTATGCATGAGATTAATGATATGGGAAGAACAAAACAAGGAATTTTGATGAAGTTAGGGTACTTACAAGAATAATGAGGCCGTCCTGATGTATAACCCACTCCGTCCTCCCAGACTCTGACAGTATGAAGGTGCACCTAAGGCACCTGCAGGAATTCATAGAATCCTTGGCACTTCCGCTTCACTTTACAC
This sequence comes from Birgus latro, assembly GCA_018397915.1. Taxonomy (NCBI): domain Eukaryota; kingdom Metazoa; phylum Arthropoda; class Malacostraca; order Decapoda; family Coenobitidae; genus Birgus; species Birgus latro. The sequence goes on from JAGKTI010032515.1 coordinate 8,851, forward strand.
TCACCAGCACTTCTCAACAGCACTTCCAACAACGATTCCTTTCCCATAATATCAAAATCTAGCATCACATCACTTCAGTGCACTGTACAGTACATCACTTCACATAACTGCAAATTCCTGTGTGGTCTAGTGACTAGTGACGAGTCCTGAAGAATTTAGTTGCGTCAGAGTCCAAGATTAGCTGATGGACGCGGCCTAGGGGCTCCTTGGTGGGGTGTGGTGATACGCTGTCACTGCAGAGCACTCTGAAGACAGCCGCAAACTCACATCCAGTGGTGATTCCGCCGTGCCTGATGTGCTGGGCTATGGCTTGGAGCTAGAAGGCCTGTCTTGGTGAGGCAATGGTGTGGAGTGAGGGCTGCGCACAGCGGGGATGACGGGTCTGAAAAAACTGTCAATGGTTGATTGACGCAAGCAATGACGATTCTGACGATTTATGATGCGCTGCCTGAAAGCTTGCACTTCCTCCACAAGTCCCAAGGGCCCCATCTCCCTGTCGCAGTCCGGGTGTTCTAGGTAGCCAAGGACGAACTCCACATGTTGCCGGAGTGCGCTCAGCTTGGGGATGGCTGGAGTAGTGACGAGCCGTGAGGAGTCCGCATCATCGTCACTGTCCTCGTCGGAATCTTCCTGCTGGGTACTCGTACCGGCAACAGAAGATGTGATCTTGATATCAGACATGATCTGATACCCTGGATCACCCTCATCGTCATCCAACCACTCACGCACTTCGTCGACATCCACATTGTCTCCACCCGCACGAAGCCTTGCATGGAAGTCATCCACCTCAAAACCTAGGAAATCGTGCACCACGTCACTTCCATGAAGCAGACGAGACCAACCATTTTCTAGAGTCTTGACAGAGACTTCCTTCCATGCACTGGCCCAGTTGTAGGCAGCAAGACCTGAGGTTGTAGGGGCGAAGGTTTTCGACAGTTTGATGTCCTCGCATGTCTCATCCTTCCCTGTGATCGACCTCGTCCTCATAGACAACCATCACTTCGTCCAAAAACCTCCATCGGTAGAGCCTCTCCGCTGCCACAATCACCCCCTGGTCCATTGGTTGGATGAGAGCAGTCGTATTAGGTGGCAAAAACAGACACCTAATGCGGCCATTTTCAGCCACCAACTCCTCAGACGGATGCGCAGGTGCACTGTCTAGAATCAGGAGGGCCTTTACCTGGTTGTGTGGGAATTTCAGTGTCTCCGTCTGATAATGTATGACCTCCTTGACAAAGTGTTGGTGAAACCAATCTCTAAAGATCTTGGTTGTGAACCAAGCCTTCAGAGAATGATACCACACGACAGGAAGGACATCCATTAACCCATGAAGGCACCGAGGCTACTTTGCACGTCCAACAATAATGGGCTTGACCCGGTGATTGCCAGTTTCGTCAGCGTTGTAGACTTGACCGAGAGTGAGGCCCTCCCTGTCAATCAAGCCCTTCACCTTCTGCCGACACTCTTCTATTCCCTCGTCGTTGGCATCCACAGCTTCACCATGGGCCTTGCAATTGGTAAGTCCGTGCCGTAACTTGAACGCGAAGAGCCAACCTTCAGATGCCTTGAAGTCTGGGGTGTCGTGAAGCCTTGTGAACTTCTCAGCAGCAGCTTTCAGCTCTGTTCCACGTACCAACACACCAGCAGCACATTGTTGTCGATACCAGATGAGCGTGGAAAGGTCGATGTCTGCATACTTAGGAGTAAACATCATCTTCATCTCCACGTTTCATCTGGTTTTTTAAGTGAAATCAGCCGTGTACTGGTGTAGTTTGTCTTGGAACCTCTTGATATCAAACAAAGTAGAGCGAGGGAGGTTGAACTCACGTAGGATCCGTGATGTCGGCCACCCGGCGTCCACCTTCTCCAATATCTCCCGCTTCTTCTCCAGAGTCATAACCACTTTCTTCCTCTTCTCAAGCGGCAGGGCCATAATCACACACACGATGAAGAAAGTGCAGAGCAGCAGCAAGCCCTGCAGGAGGTAGGGAATCACCACAAAAACAAGCACTTCAGAAGCCATGACGAGGGCGTCTTCACGAACCGGCAGCTGAGCGGGAAATGAGACCGGAGAGAGGCGGGAGGCGCAAAAACACAGCTGGTCAGCGCGTGCAGGAAATTCAAATTGACGCGGTAAAAAAAAATTGGATTTTTTCTGGATTTTTTCGAATAATTGGGCATTTCGGGGTTCGGTCATCAGCCTACGATGTCCGGACAGTGAGGTACCCGGATAGTGGTCGTCCGGATAGTAGAGAGATTACTGTATACAGAGTACACCCGTCATCTGACAGGAGGCACGAGGGAAATGGTAAAAAAACCAAGACCTATTCAAAGATATGATGAACAAATGGGGGAAGTTGAAGTAGTTGACCAGCTGCTTAAACCATACGACCCTATAAGAAAATCTTTGGCATGGTTACAGAAGCTTGGCATACACATGGTATCAAGAATGCATCTCAATGCTAGGGTGTTATACCAAATCTTACATGAATCTTCCAAAAACACTGGATATTATTATTTCATAAAGAATGTTGTTCATGAAATGCTGTCTGAAAACAGTCTTGGTTATGCTACCTCAGTTGTGGCAAATGAAGAACAACAACATCCAATGATAAAACAGTACCCACAGCCGAAAACATACAACCTCAGGAAATTCACCCACACTCCGAGCTCATGGACTGTTGCCAGAATCTTGCAATGAAAAAAGTAGACATCCACAATGAAGATGCAGTGTGTGTTCTAATGCAGGCAGAATCATGTGGACCAGGAAGTATTGCCCAGCCTGCCCACAAGAGTCTGGTTTATGTTCTAATGAACATTACCAGGTGTATCATACCCAGTAGTAGCCACCAAACACAAAACCCACCCCACACAATCTCCCACTTTATTCACTTGTCCTTCTTCATTAATTTCATTCTTTTTCTCACTCTTCATTCTCTCTTTCTGCTACATTTCTTTCCTTTCATTCTTACATTACACACACACACACACACACACACACACACACACACACACACACACACACACCGTT
>JAGKTI010032516.1:0-11881 GCA_018397915.1 Birgus latro
AGTGTTTTTGCACGGGGGTTGTTGGAGGGAGTTAGAGGAATTGTGTATAACAGAATGATAGGAGTGTTTATTGAGGTGCACCTATCACATACCATTGTGCTATTGTGTTGTTTGGTACTTGTAAGTGTGATACAACTCTGATTGTAGCAAACACTGCATCAAACAGATCCACTTATACTCTTCATGTACCTGTGATGCATTGGGAACTAACAAGGTAAGTGCACTGTGCTCAGAGCCTGATAGTGCTCTCAGTGCCTCTGGGAAGTGTGATGAGGAGCGAAATGACTGACACAGACATTTACCCTAGTGTAAAAGCGGTGTAGGAAGTAGCTGCCCTTCTCGTTTTGCAAGGCCTCCTCAACTAATTCAGGCAAGAATGGGAAGGTTCGGCTCACAGGCAGAAGTCGCAATCTCTCCTTCACACCTCAGGCGCCAAGAACCACGCTGACTAGAACTCCTCCCAGTGACAAATTATCTGAGTTAAAGGATTAACAGCAGAATGATATTGCACTTCTGATACAACCTCACTGATGTTAGTGAAAGATAAGCAATGAGCATGGTTTTTGTATCAATCAGCCGTCAGATTGTTTGGAGATGGTTAGATGTTTGCAGTACACAACATTAGACTTAACCAGGGTGTAGAGCTGCTACTTCCATGTGTTTGCAGCCATATTTAAGAAATGTGCTTTGCTCCATTTGTCTTGTGATACTTGCTAATAATTTTGTAGCCGTTACCTCCTATTAGCACTCGTCACATGTTTTTCATTTCGGCGTTAATACTGACGGTCTATAAGGCCGTCTCAATCATGAGTGGCTTAGCAGTATTTCCGGCAATGATGTGATGTGTCGGTTGCTACTGTGGAACCAGGTGAAGACATTCACATACGGATGGCCTCAGCGAGCGCGGACTAGGAAAGTCTAACGATCTAGAAACATATTGTGCATCCTTGGCAAAAACGTGATTTATATTTATGTACATCAAGGACAAAAGGTACACGTAGCTTTCCACTCATTTGAAAGGCAAGCAGAATTTGATGAAAGAGAAAGGTGGCAGTGGCTTTCCATGGCCAACCCAGGAAACCACTTGGATGAGAATGCTCGAGCAACAAAAATAACACAGTAATTTACACTGACAAGCTTTGCTCAATTACTCCCACGCTCAACTCGTTGGGGCCTTCCACGCCCCCTTAACTGAAAGTTTGTTTTGCCCTCTCTCTCTCTCTCACTCTCTCTCTCTTTCACTATATCTAGACATTTGGAAAGCTTTTTGGAAAGTTTCTTACAAAAGAGTGATGGAAGGGAGGCACAGGAAATAGCTCATTGTGAGCGCACATGCTAGTTTGCTGCTGATGAAAAATATTGCGCAAATTGCCTTCACTGTTTCCAGTGGAGTGAGAGCGCACGTGCACTAATAATTCCAAACTTTCTTTTTTTTCCCAGCCTATGATTGCAACAACGTGTCCATAGACGCCAAATCAATTATGCAGCCACCTGGCCACCATCTTTCTCTGCCATATTCATTGTGAAGCTCGTGTATTGAGGGAACGGGCAGTCAGCCAATCAACACTACTGGAGCATTAGGCAAACCTGTCCACAGCAGTAATTCTGTCATCCCCCTTCCCTCCCCCCACACACACACTACTGCTATACTAGACGGTCTTCATTCTCACTAGACCTAAAATGGCCGTTTCTGTATATTGAATGGTGAACTGTATAGAGAGATTCATATTAGAATATGGTGCTTGTCACGGAATAGTGTCTTGAAGGGGATTTATATCTGTTGAATTTTTGGTCAGTGGGGTGCCCCTCATCCACTCACTCAGTGTAGTGATACTCTGTTTCAGAGTGACTCTACACTGAGTGACAAGGCAAATGACTTCCTATAAGCCAGGAAATCATTTAATACGCTGTGTGACAAACTTATAATCAATACATGTTCCCTACGTGTTAATAAGTGGGTTGTTAGAGGGTTTGTGCCCCTCCCCGGAAAACAACCAACTAAAAGGAAAAACCAAATGCCTTGGACCACGACCGACCAACAGGCGATGACCAAGGACCGGACAAAGGACATGGCACGTATTTAAAAATGGATGAAAGAGGTGCGAATGATGAGGTGAAAGAGAGAGAGAGAGAGATTGTCCAGGTGCTTGAGGGTGTGAAAGTGGACATACGTGGTTTGACTGAAACCAAATGGAGTTTGTGAGAGTGTGAGAGAGTAGGAATATCGATTAGGTATATATGTGCGGGAGTAGATGAGAATGAGAGGGCAAAGTGAGTGTATAAATTGTTGTGTGCAAGGGATGGAGAGAGAATATACGAGAATATGGATAAGTTTGTTCAAGGACTGTGTGTGTAAGACTGAAAGTAGGAATATAAATGCGGGCGCTTGTGTGTGTATATGCACCAACAGAAGAACATGCAAGCAGAGTGAAAGCAGAATTCTGGGCAAACGTAAAAGCGTGGATGGAAATGTTTGAGAAGAAGGAGAGAGTGTTTTTGACTGGAGATATGAATGGAAAAGTAGGGAACGTGAAGGTGAATAGAGTAGTTGGTGAGTGGGGTGTGCCTGCAGAAGTGGATGAGAATGGCAGTGCTCTAGTGAACATTTGTGTTGGAAGGGGGGTGGTGATAGCCAATACCCTCTTTATGCACAAAGTGATCCACACGTATACATTACTACACGGCGAGTGTTCAGGGAGGCTGGCTGGCATTTTAGTGAACGAAAGGCAATGATTATTATGTGTGTGTGGATGAGAGAATGAGAAGATATGTACTGGATGTGACAGCATAAACAGGTCGAGGAAGACTCTCTCATCACTATTTGGTGGTGGTAAAAGTCAATGTACAAATGTAATGGATAAAGAGCAAGAGGGAAGGGCAGAAGGAAGCAGACCATATAAAGAGGGTAGGAAGGTTGCAAGAGGATGAATAAAAAGCAGAGAATAAGAAAGGAGGAGCGATTGGGTACATATGATTTTGAGCAGATGGGGGAGGTGGAAGGTGTGTGCAAGGTATTCACAGAAGAAATCTGTGCAGCATGTGAGGTGGTGTGTAGGGTGAAGTGAAGACGAAAGCTGGTGCAAGGAACATCATGGTGGAATGAAGAGGTGAGACAAGCTGTGCCGCAAAAGAAGAAAACATATAGTGAGTAGATGGGAAGAAGAGACATGGTGGAAGTGGAGAGAAGGTATAGAGAGTTTTATGTAGAGAAGAAGAGAAGGGTGAAAATGTTAGTAAGAGAGAGACTAAGATGAGAGTGGATGAGGAGTTTGGAAGAAATCTGAGTGTAAAGTGAAGAGAATGGATGATAATGTTCTAGGAGGGGATGAAGAGAGTTAGAGAAGGTGATAGGGGAGAAGGTGATAGTAAGGGGGTACGCGGGTTTAAGTGGCTGGGGAATGGCTTGGAGAGGGAGAGAGAGGAAAAGGAGGAAGAGATCAGTAGGAATGAAGTATGGAAGCAATGAAGTAAGAATGGGGAAAGTCCCAGGAATTGATGGAGTGTGTGGTGAAACGCCGAAACAAGAGGAAGATGTGCAGATTGGCCTGGGAGGAAGGTACAGTCCTGGAGGATTGGAAGTCAGTTTAATTACTCCCCTGCACAAAGGAAAGAGGGAAAAAAAAGCGTGTGGTAATCACAGGGACATTTGTCTTCTTGGTGTAATAAGTCAGTGGTGTTCTCCTTCCCTCTCAACACTTTTTAGTTCAGACGTAATGTTGGGAAGCACTGTGTCCATCATTTTTCTACCCGAGAGTGACAGTTTGATGAACGTACTCGCATTTCTGTAAAGCTTTGTTTAAAATTATTCTACTTTGGTCGTCTCTATTGCTTGTCACTTTTCCATTAGTGCTGCAGGGCAAACTCTTGGCTTCTTCTTATGCTATATTTTCTTTAACTGATTCCAGAATTCATCGACTCCTTTCTTTTTCAGTTCTGCTGACTTAAAATCAAATACCTTCATTTTTTCTTTTTCCTTGATGGTTTTCTTTATTTCGACAACTTCTGTATAAGCTACTCTGCCTGTCCTTCTACATAGTGAAGCTTTTCGGTAGTAGTTCTTGTATTCTCTGATTTGTATTATCAGATTTTCTTTCTACCAGCGATGCTTCCTTTATAGTGTGTGTGAAGTTTTCAATATTTTCCTTTGTGTTGTTATGAGCTTCACCCAGTGGCTGCAAATAATTATTCTGAACCGATAGAGTACTCTCTCTCTCTCCCTTTCTGCCTACCTGAGGTGTTAACGGCAGATCATTTGCCACAGTAATTCTTAACGCTTTCCAGCACACATTGCAGGTATTAATGGAGTACAGTTGTGAGTCTTCGCTGCAACACATCTAATTCCTCCTCATGACGGAAGCAACTCGTAGCCAAAGTTTCCCCCTGTACCAACACCTGTTATTGGTAGTTCAGAACACTTCCTAACTACACGAGCATCAGTGCCATTGGGAACTCTTCCTCGTGTAGTCTTACCCAACGCTGTATTGTAGGTGGATTTGAAGTCATCTAACACATCTTCCTTAGCTATTTACTCTGTATATTGCTCGCCAGCATCCTTTTGAATTACACTGATGCACACTGTATCGCCATCAACGATATGAATAACATACTATAGAAAGTCGATGGTTAACATGCAGAGTAAGTCGCAAAAGAGAAGGCGTTATGAAACCTCTAAAGCCATTCAGAAGACCCAAGGCTTCACAATAAAACCTCAAGCCTCTTCACCCCGATGACGTATTTATTTCAATCCTACTACTTTCAGGGGATTTAATTCAACTTGGGAGAGAGATTTTCCGTGGTTAGATAAAGCTTCCATCAACCTCACCAAAGCAAGAGGTCCTCCCAAAGCTTAATAAAAAACTGTTGAAACAAGAATTAGTGAAAAATGCGTCATGGGATTGAACAGTTAACAAGGGATCCGGCCAAGGAGTGAATTCCAGTCCATTTATTTCTTTCCAGGCAGGAGAGAAAAGCAAGTGTAAATGCTGAAGTCATAAGAGTGCAACGAACTCTTTCCTGAAATGCTTGAAGAATGGGAAAGTCGAAAATGTTACTGGGGTAGATACTGAAGTGCAGTGAAGGGAGAGAACTGAGCTGTTTATGGGAAGATATTTGAAATCTGGAAGGCAGTAAATGTTCAATATTAAAAGATATCAAAAATATTAAAGAGTGCAATGAAATGTTTGTAGGAATCAGGTAACAAGCCCAAGATGAATGGGGATGTACTGTACTGTACTCATATAAATCTAGTTCGCGTTCACGTATACTGTAATGCAATGATATCATGATTCAGTCTCCGCGTGTATCCACTCATTATGCCCCTTTTCGAACCAGTGATACCTCATGATCCATCAAAAGCACTTATCAGATGAGTTAATCCACTGTTCCAAGGTCCTGTTTCGTGTTCGTATCTCATGGTCATAAAGTACGACTGAGTAATACCACGTAAAAAAAAAAAATCCTCCTCTTACACAAATATTGACAGTATGACATCTGGTAACCAATATACATACTGTACATACATGCACACACGCTTGTTATTCATCAGATTTGGCAGTACATGCTGGACATATCCGTAGTCCATCAATCTATCTTTCTCTCTCTCTCTCTCTCTCTATTTATCTATATCTATATCTATCAATATATCTATATATCCACCAAAGATTTTCCTTGGGAATCTTAGTCTTGCCAGGAAAAGTAGTGCCGGTACCTGTGATATGTAAATAATGTAACTGTTGTGTGGTTCAGTGCTTTCTGCTGCCAATGTGTTATGATGATCGTGTACCACCTGCTTCAATGTGACCACTGGCACTGAAAGATTCCTATTGCAAAATGCCAAGTAAGGAAGGGAACGCTGAGAACACTGTTTTATGTGACCAGAGCTGAGAATTCTTTAACTCAGTGTAAGGTGATGGCATCAGGTAAGCTTGATTCCCCCTTACTTCTCTCTCATGGAATATTGTGAGACATAAATACCAACTAGACTCCCAGAGAATCGGACGAACCTCTTCTAATAAAGTAACCTAACTTCCTGACTGTGCATCTGTCGTCCTGGAAGTCGAACTACAATAAATTGGCAGAGATATTCTTACATACCAACATTACAATGAAAGCATCTATATTACTGCAGACGTTTTTGAGCCACGGTCTCCATCATTAATGAATCCAAAAGTTTAAAAGATAACAATCAGTGTCAAGAAGCAAATATATAAACCTACTTTTCGATGATACATTACATAAGCCAACATAAGAAAAGAATATTGAGGGAAGTGATATTAAAGAGGCGCCGTACAAAAGCACCAGACTTACCCTTTGAAAAATCAGAATCTCAGCACAAAGGGTGGCTATGCTAGATATGAAAAATACAAAGTAGTAGATTACCTGTTCAAGTTGTCCTTGCATGAATAGTGGAGTAGCGCTAGTCGATCTATTGAGACTAGGTCGAATTCTTTATCAGGATAGATTCGGCAGTGATGAGGTTAGTATCTGAAAATCAGCAGAAGAAACAGAGTGATCAGAAAGATGAGACTGGTCTCTGATAGAAGAATGAGATAGTTTAGATAGGAGCCTTCCAGTCCGAGTAGATTTACCTTGATACTAAAGAATTCGGTGGAGCAGCCCAGTCTACCTATACACAGTCCGCCAGCCAGCGGACCCAAACTGAGTCTGGTTGGCACATGACGTAGCTCAAGCTGTGCAGTGGAGTTCCCATTTGTTCCCACTGTTTGTATCCCTTGTGTGTACTGAGAATGCTACCATCCCTCCATGTCTCTGTTTCTCACTGTTTCTTCAGTGAAGATAAACATGGTACATAATCATAATACTCATATAAGCAGTAGCAGGTATTAATCAAAGACATCAATACGCCTTTTAATTATTATATAGGCAAACAGATTAATGTAGAATAGAAAAAGTAACAGTCAGTAATATTACCCCTTCAGTCTGAGTACATATTTTATGTTTTCTTTTGTCACTGGTATGGTTACTGACTGGAGTGGAGTTGGAGCAGAGTGGAATGGGCTGGAAGTGGAAGAAGTGAAGATAAAGTTGGGAGATAAGACAAAGGGCCAAGAACATTAAATCATTTGCGAGGGTCTGAGTTTACAAGTCTAGGTTTCCTTATCTGTTTAGTCACACCCGAGTTGGAGAAAATTATTACCCAACTATTTTTCACTATTTACACAAGCCGCGAGAAAGGCCTTTGTTTCACTCAAGGAAGCACTTAAGATCAATCATTTTTGGTGTTTTTCTGCTTCTGGGCAGAATAACGAATATTTTTCATGCACTACACAGGAACAACCTTCTCCTTGACCAAAGTGGGTGTGACCTACCATGCGGGAGGAGCAAATAAGAATGTTTTCCAATGACTGGCGAGCTCCGCCTTCTTAACGAGTCGTAATTGGCTAAGAGTTAGGATGTGTTAGCTTGTAAGTGGTTGCTCATGCCTTCTGTATGTGTAATAGGCTGGAGATTATACTTAAGAAAGTTTAATGGCTTGTTAGGTCTAAGAAGGCAGAGTATAACTGTTACATAAGCTTGAGGAACTAGCGAGTGAGACACAACTTCACACATTTCATTATCAGACATATTACTGCAGATACACTCTTTCACTTTGATTACAAAGCACACTGTTTGTGCACCACTTCTCCTTTTGGTTTACCTCTCCGGGTCATACTGGTGTGTGGACTAATGTATATTACCAACGAGTTCTCCTAATTTCTCAAGCTGTGAGTACTTAGCTTCCATTTATTGTAACTTGGTTAGGTAAGTGAAATAATTTATTGTTTTCTTGTGAGGCATATGTGAATCCCTTTTTGATATACGAACCTGATTTTGTTTTTGTGCGTATGTTACAACGTAAGTAAAGTAAGTGAGCTTTCTTGTGAGCTTTATCTTACCCCTTTTGGTGCACCATAATATATACTCATAACAGTTTGGCCACCTCACCAGGATAGCTCTGTGACATGTTATTGAGAACCGTGGCCAGAATAGACAGTGCTTACTCCTACCTAAAAACTCATTATCATGGGCTTAATTAATGAATGATAGTGATGTCAGAACGTTTCTGAATTTTAAGCCTTCCCCAAACAAAGAGCAAACACTCACAAGGCGTGAGCTCATATTGCCTGCCCAGGCCTTACAGCTGAAATATTCTGTCATAATCACTAAGACTGTAGTATTGCAGACCATGTTTGAGCACAGTGAGTCACCCATGGTTAGTCCTAAATCACCTAGTCACAGGGATACTGTACAAGGTGTTGACCCTGAGGTTTTGGCGTCGGAGATGCCTTGCAGCAGTGATTATTCTGCTCTTATTCTGCTCGCAATATTGGTGACAAAGTACAACGTGAGCTAGCCAAAACTAGGTTGAGAGAACTAGAAGTGCAAGCCCAGATGAGAGAATTGGAAATACAAGCTCAAATGAAACTAATGGAAATGGAGTATGAATACTGACTAAGGCACTCTGACAGTTCACCTCGAGCTCATAGGTCGTCTGCCAGGGAATCTTTTAATGATACCAGGAACATAAAGCTAGTGTCTCTCTTTAATGAGCAAGATGTCATTAAGGACTTCCAAATGTTTGAAAAGGTAGCAGGTCTTCTTTCTTGGCCAAAAGACTCTTGGTCAATATTGCTACAGAGTGTTTTGAAAGGAAAGGCTCAAGAGGCTTATATTTCTATATCAGTTGATCAATTTGCTGACTATGACTGTGTAAAAGATACCATTCTCGAAGCATATGAGCTCGTGAAAGAGGCATATAGGCTTAAATTTAGATCTACTTTTAAACAGAAAGATCAGACTCATGTGGAATATGCAAGAGTTCTCAGATTTATTTGATCAATGGTTACATTCTGAGAAAGTTAACGATTTCTCTATCTATCTATCTATTGCCAGACACCTTAATCCTGTAAGTGAGATGGACTGCCCAAATCCCCCTTCGTATTAACTGCCGTGGTGCTCACCCAGCTTCATCAAGACAGTGTGAATAAGTTTGAGAATGAAGTCATGTCAGTTCGAACCCATGAGAAGCTTTCTATTGCAGAGGCAAAGGAAAGGGTCAGAGGGATGTTTATCCACCCTGAGGTCACCTTTGCTTCAGCTCTCTCACGTCGTAAGGAGGTCCCACAGTACAATGAGACATCACTTCATGCTGCCCCACCTGTTTCTTGGGGTAATCAGTTGTCACAGACGTCCCAGTTGGGGAATGCTACTGTGACGGCAACACATGGAAGAGGTCCTATTCCGGTACCCACTCCTTCAACTCGTGATATGCAGAATGGTGTCCCCATGGTTAGTACTGTTTGTGAGAATGATGTTTGCCTGACCGCTACTCCAATTGTTTCCGCCCCTACTTCGGTGGCTGACGGCTTGCACTCTTCTGTGGTGGTGGCAGATGTCCACATTGACAGGACTCCTTCTCCCATCTTACCCAGTAAGCCTGAGGTTCCATATGTGCCTCGAAAACGTCACTGTTGTTCGTCAGAGTCCTCTGAGCATGAAGACCAGCCACCCAAGGTCTCTGTTGTTGACCCTTCTGTCGACACCTCTCCTGTTCCCTCTGCCCAGCAGGCTGAGGGATATTGCCAGGTGACATCTCAAACTGATGGTTCACCTCTGGTCCCGTCCCCACCTGGGGATGTTGTTTGACAGCTCGTTGATGCTTCAGATCTGAAGCATGGGATGGCCTTCTCAAATGATTTGAGTCCTGTGGACTTTACTTCCACTTCTTGGGCTTCTAGTGGGAACACTGGCCATCCTACATCTCTAAAGGCGACCCCCAAGCCGTCTTCCAAACAAACTGGTATGCCCACTCCAAGAAGGAGTGTTGTAAAACTTACTTCGTCCTCACGTTTGTCTTCAGACGTTAGACAGAGGGTGGGGGTTTCTGGTGCTGGGCAGGCTCCTCAGAAGGGTTTTCAGAAGCATCAAACCTGCTCGCCTGTCAGGTGTACAGTCCTGCACTTAATCATCACTCTATTATGGGTTCTATCATCCAGTGGAATAGTCGGGGTTTACGTGCAAACTATGCGGAACTGTGCCATCTTGTTTCTCAATTTACTCTTTTGTGCATGTGCATCCAGGAGACCATGGTAGGTGATGCTGTGCCTTCCAGTCCTCCTTGTTATCATGCATTTTATTCTGATCCTCTTCCTGGCCAAGGACATCATGGTGGTACTGCTATCCTAGTTCGCTGTGATGTCCTATTCACCTACCTGAGCCTTTTAACTCCAATGCAGGCTGTTGCCATTCAGATTTTCCTTCACTGTCAATATACGGTGTGTAGTCTTTATCTCCCTCCAAGTGCTTCTGTTGAGAGGGTAGGTCTTGCCCAGCTTGTTCGTGACCTTCCATCTCCCTTTCTTTTACTTGGTGATCTGAGTGGCCATCACCCATTGTGGGGTGACAGTATAACCAACCCTGGAGGTACTATGCTGGCTTCTTTGGTGGAGGATGAGGAGTTGGGGGCATTGAGTTTAGGCGAGATGACATACTTTCATGGTCAGAATTGCGTTTTCACAGCCATTGATTTGTCTCTGTACAGCTACAGCTATTCTGGATTTTAGGTGGGGTGTTTTGCCAGATTTGGATGGCAGTGACCACTTCCCAATTATCTTAACCCGCCAAGTCCCATCGACGTATGGGTACGTCGCGATGTTTTGTCACAGCTACACCCACCGACGTATGGGTACGTTGCGCAATTGCAAAATTTTCAAGTTTCATGGGTTATTTTTAGTAGGCATATGTAGGAGACCTTCCTCTACCTGCTGTCAAGCAGGGATATTGCCTGGCCCCACCTAACCCCCCCTCCCCCCCACACTGGGCAATTCACCTGTTAGTAGTAAGCTGGCCAGTAAAGGTATATGTTGCCCCACGGTCTCTCCAATGACGAAGTTCACGGTGAAAGTGATTCCTGAGGTGGAGAACAAAGAAATAAAGAAGCTAGAGCAAGAAACAATCAGAAGTGATGAGGTGGTAATGTCATAAATGAATGTGCCATCTGTGAATGTGTTTGGTGACTGAACAATCCTTCTATTGCCTATATAAATGTGTTAAAACCAATATAGTCTGTTACTACAAATAAATTCGTACCAAATACATAAATAAATACATAATTGAAAGTGGCTTGACTTAATTAACCCTTCCATAGTTCGTTTTCTTTAGCCAGGTACCCTGAAAAGAAGGAAAACATAAGGTTGCATAACACCTGTATCAACAGTTTTAACAAAGGATCACGATTTCTCTATGAATTTTCGATGTTTCTCGCCAAAGGCGAAGGTTTGAGCCAATAAAATTATTTCCCAAAAATGATCGGGATTTTGTGGTATGGTAGGTTGGAAATCGGTCGGGACATGACGGGTTAACCACCCCGCACCGACTAATTTATTACAAACCCACCCCCAAAACTTGACAAATTTTTGACTTTTTTTTGGGGGGGGGGCTCAAACCTCCGCTTTTTATTAGAAACATAGAATATTCAAAGAGAAAGGGCTCACCAGAGCTTAAAAATGCCCTAAACAGGTAAAAAAAAAAAAATCACCTGGCATCGCTTTCTGTGAAGCCACACTCCATAAAAGACGGTTTTTATGCAAGGGAAACTATTGCAAACCACTCAGAATAGGTATAAATGTATTCATTTGGTACGAATTTATATGTATTACAAGAGTATACTGGTTTTCACACAATAATATAGGGAATATAAGCGTTCAATCACCAAACACATTAACCGCACCTACCTTGGCGATGTTACCTCTGCATCACTTCTGTTCATTACTAACTCTGGTGCCATGTAATCTTTGTCCTTCACATCGGGAATCACTTTCGCCTTAAATTTCGTTGTCGGAGAGACCATGGTGCTGCATGTCTTTACTGGCCAGGTCACTAC